>WWET01002713.1:153258-168804 GCA_011038615.1 Limnodynastes dumerilii | reverse complement strand
GTCACGCGTTAGATCTTCTGCATCGGAAATCCTATTGTACGGAACTCAGTTCCACAAATTCTGCTTGTCTAATCCCTGCCAGAGAGGCGGAGATAGATATGCAGATTAAGGTAAGTAGGCGGCAGAAGTAAGATTTTAAAGCAGGGTTCTTTACATGTAAGTGTCCAGAACTCCATACATGAGAGGGGGTTGCCAGGAGTTCATGGAGATGAGGTCCAATAATAAGAATAATGACAACAACATAGTAATATTCATATTTTTCTTTGTTTTTGTGGTGCAAATGATTATGAAGAAGGGATTCTAAGAAGCCTCTGATTTGGCTTGTAGCTCTCTGTTTTCCCTGTTGTCTGACACTGTGGATCACTGTGGTGCCTCCCACATTCATGACAACAATAAAGGAATATGCATGGCAAGATAAGATTTATACCTTAATCTGCAACTATAAGAAGTTGAGCATGGAAATTTCATATTTTTTTTAATTTAAATTGTATATTTGATTTAGTGAATTAATTTTAGAACATATCCATCTTCCAAAAATAACCCCATATTAAAGAAAACGCCGTTTAGATATCAAGATTTAAAATTGATCTAAACTATTAAGCGAGTTCAGATTTTCCATTATAAAAATGCGTCCATCATATGAGCACTGACAAAATGTGAACTGTGTATTTTGGTATCTAAATTTAGAACATTTTCAAATCTATGAGGCATTCTTTCCGAGGTCAGAATTATAAATAGTAATACAAGAAATCTAAATAATACCACAGCACATAGTCCAAACGGCTCCTCATCAGTCATTTTATCGAACATATACAGTATTTTCCTAGTGGCTGAAGAAGTGTTTTGACAATTAAAATGTATGACTATTATAAAATATATTATACAGTCAGTTTAGTGATGGAAACATTGAATTATAGTATTGACGTAAGTGAAGCTGAAGATTTATGTTCACTTATAGGCCCGGATTCACAGCCCCGGACTTATTGCAGATACGTCCCTAATTTACAGATAATAGCTACTACGCATGCGTAGTAACTATTTTACGTAGTCTACGTATCGTTTCGTTACGTAGATTGGATGCGGTCTTAAAGACCTCATATACGCAATCTACGTAACGAAACGGTACGTAGATTAGGTAAATTGTTACTACGCATGCGCAGTAGCTATTATTGGTAAATTAGGGACATATGTGCAATACGTCCGGGGCTGTGAATCCGGCCCATCCACTGTACAGCATCTACAAATATTTCATGTCTCCATTACATACTAATGACAATAGTTTCCTTAAATGTTATCCAAATATTTTTCCAGGGATTTAGAGATAAAGGTGTTTAAGGTATTTGATGGTCTTATTATAAAAGTATTATTAGTAAGCACTATGAGCATCTTCACAACAGAACATGGCAAGTTATTAATTTGAGGCTCTTTTGTGGATAATAAGTTACCAGCAATCCCTAGATGTTAGATAGCAAATCCTAGATCACCATTACACAAGGTTTCCAAAATACAAGGGTTAAATGCAATTTATCATGACTAAAGGCCCTATATAACTGCATTTAAGACATCTATATTGTCATCTTGTTTAATTGGAAAACTAAAAAGCAAATATATTAGGTTGGAGGGAACATTGATGGGATTATCAGACATACTTACAATCACATAAAACAGAGGGTAACTTCTGCTCGGTGTGGACTTACTTTACTACACAGGAGTGATAAGTATATTAAACTACAAATTTTGATGCCTCGCACTGTTTAGTAACTTAGCTTTGAAATCTATTATCCTATCCGTTTATTCCTACTGTGCTAACTACTATCCATACTATCATGTTAGAGATAAATATTATACACTTACATATCTCTCTACACTTGCTCTTTATGCACCTCATTATATTTAGGTTCACAGGGCCCTCACCATGATTTGCAGTCATTTACTGCCACACAAGATGTTGATGGCTACATCCATCCATATCTCTTTCCTGTTAGGAAGTTTTAGGGATGCACAATCCTTTTGGTTAATTCTGTTACTTTATGTATTTTGTTTATATGTCTATAACAGATATATTGTTTATCTTATACTTTATTTGTTGTTGCATTATTTTCCTTGTACCTGCTCTCATCCTCCTCACTTCCCTTTTGTTGGTAAGAACAACTACAAATATATGATAATTTTGCACTATTTCCCCATTGACTTCCCCCCACCTCTTTTTTACAGGTTGGTAAATATAATTATTCTGATTTGTCTTTGAAAGCATCCATTGGTAAATTGGTAAATGTCACTTTTCATTTTGTAATCTTTTTGCTCCCAACAAATAAGATAATTTTTTTTTCTTACATGTTATAAACAAATTGCTAGCCCTCTCGGTTTCCGCATAATACTCGGAGGTGATTTTAATGTTATTTCAGCAGTTGTGGAACAGGTCGAAATTATGTAGGAAAACACGAACCCCCTCAAAAATTGGTATTCCCTACATTTCCCAACAGCTTCATTTCACAGATGGCCTATAACCCATCATCAAAAACCTACACCTGTCTTTCTGCAGTGCATGGTTCCATGTCACAAATTTACTTCTTATTGCCTCTAAATTACAACTACTGGAATAGAACCTATTGTAATATCAGACCATGCCCTAATATGGTTCTAACGTTGTGATCTAGATTATAAAGGTTTCTATAAACAAAGGAGGTTCCCAACCTACCTACCATCCTCTTATAAATCTTGAGACTCATTAAGAGCAGCATGGTTTGATTTTAAACATCATTATGCAGGGCATACAGATAATCCCCATTTATATTGGCAAACTGCTAAAGCTGTTCTGAGAGGGCATATAGTGTCCTATGTGACCAAACATAACAAAGCACTTTCACAAAGAAGTCAACAAGCTCAAGATGATTTAGTGACTGCATTTAATTTGAATAAACAAACCCAAAATTCCCACAACAGAGAAAATTATCTAAACAAGAATGTTGCGTTTGAAACACACACACAGCAGCTTACAGACAAACACTTTCCATAGATACAAAAGCAAGTTAATATTTTACATGCGATCTTAAAAGACCGCATGTATGCAATCTACGTAACGAAATGCTACGAAGATAGCATAAAATATTTACTACACATGCGCATTAGCGCAGCACTTAGAAATAGGCACGGAACTTTAAAAAAAAGTAGTTGTGAATCCAGTCCTTATTGTCTAATCTAAAGGATGAGCGATCACCCAGTATTATTCCCAGTTTACACACTACTGAAGGAAAACTAGTCACTGACAGTGAGAGCATAGTTGAGAGTTTTATTCCTCACTTTACAGTCAAGGCCCTATAAACTTGGCAAACAATTCCTGTTTGGGAAACATTACAACTGCCCCAAATCTCATAAACACAAGCACAGATGTTATTATCCCCTATCACGAAGGGGTGTGGGTCCCTACTTAAAATGGCCCTATTTCGATAGGGCTGTTTCCAACTGGCTGGGATTTCAATTGCATATGTCTCGAGGAGGCATAGCAATCGACCCATGGAGCACCAAGCTTTCGGTGCTCCGAAAAGAAAGTAAACAAAGTCCCCCACTCCTTTCCCTAATTCTAACCCAACCCTCACCTCTCATTATGCTAAACCTAACCCTAACCCTCCCTTTTTTGCAGCCTGACCCTTACCCACCATCTCCCGCAGCCTGACCCTAATTGTCCCTTCCCTGCAGCCTGACACTAACCCTCCCTCCCCTGTAGCCTGACCCTAACTCTCCTTCCCCTGTAGCCTGACCCTAACCCTCTATCGCTCGCAGCCTGACCCTAACCCACTATCTCCCGCAGCCTCACCCTAACAGTGTAACCCTGGAGAGGTTACTCACCTTTCCGGTGGTCTGGTGAAGCACTGGGTCCAAAAATGAATGTGTGAGTATGCCAATCGGCCGCAGCCTGCCCCTACCCCTCCCTCTCCCGCAGCCTGACCCTAACCCTCCCTCCCCTGCAGCCTGACCCTAACCCTTCCTCCCCTGCAGCCTGGAAAGGTTATTCATCTTTCCCTGCAGTCCAGCAGTAGCGGCGGCAGTGGGATATCAGCGGTGGCGGTATTTGGCGAATAAGAATGGGTGAAGTATGCAGATCGGCATACTCACCCATTCTTATTCGCAAATAATTATTAACTGGGGAGTATTTGAAATAGGGACATCCGAAAAGGAACTTTTGGATGTTCCTATTTTGGAAATCAGCAGTTCTAACCAGGGACTGCAACCGTCATGAAGGAGCTGTGGTGTGTACTCAAACAGCTTACAAATGATAAGTCACCTGGACCAGACTGACTCCATAATGAGATTTACACATTTTTTTAAATATGAAATACTTGATACTCTTCCCAGCTTTTTGAACTCTATAATTGATACTTATAATCTGCCTTTACACTTTAATTCAGCCATTAATAATAATGTTTTACCTAAGCCTGGAAGAAATCTAGAATATCCTGCATCCTATCTGCCAAACTCTCTGCTCCTTCTGATTACAAGATATTTACTAAACTCCTAAGCAGAGCGACTGAAGGTAATGCTCCCTGATCTAATCCATAGAGACCAGACTGGATTTATATGGGGCTGAAATTCAGTAGTAAATGTACATAAAGTTTTAGGTATCTCACAGTTCTTACAAGACCACAGAACCTCTGATTCCAACATATTATTGTCAGTTGATGCAGAGAAAGTATTTGCCATGGTGTCGTGGGATCATTTGTTTGAAACGCTGAGTAGGTTTGGTTTCACAGATGAGTTTGTGTCAGTCTAGCAGGCACTCTACAGCTCCTCTCAATCACAGATAGTAGCCAATGGCTGCATCTCTCCCTTTTTCTCTGTACAATAAGGCACATGGCAGGGGTGCCTACTGTCTCCACTACTTTTTGCAGCCCCCATTGGACCCTTAGCGGCTGCTCTGCCCCTGTCGCCAGATTTTTCTGAAATCCGGATCAGGTATAGAATGCAAGTTAAGCCTTTTTGCGGCTTGACATGCTTCTTTATGTCTCCAATCCAGAAGTCTCCATCTCTACTATTTTAGACTTAATAAATAAATTTGGTCCCTTCGCAGGTTACACAATAAACTTACATAAATCTGAGATCCTTCCCCTTACAAGCCCTAAAGATAAACACCAAGGGGCTGATTCAGAGATGCGATTGCGAAAAGATAGCAAATATACGCACCTTAGTTAAGATCTTAGCAGGTTTCTAGCAGGCACTCTACAGCTCCTCTCAATCACAGATAGTAGCCAATGGCTGCATCTCTCCCTTTTTCTCTGTACAATAAGGCACATGGCGGGGCAGCCCACTGTCTCCACTACTTTTTGCAGCCCTCATTGGACCCTTAGCGGCTGCTCTGCCCCTGTTGCCAGATTTTTCTGAAATCTGGATCAGGTATAGAATGCAAGTTAAGCCTTTTTGCGCATGACATGCTTCTTTATGCCTCCAATCCAGAAGTCTCCATCTCTACTATTTTAGACTTAATAAATACATTTTATTGTTACATCTTAGAAAGTCGCAAATCCCCACACATATTCTGCGTAATATTTTGTTTGCAAATACTTACCAAGCATGGCTGAAAGTGACTAGATGCCTTAAATGTACCCATAAAGTGACCCAATTTGTCACTCTTTTTCTCCCGGGACTTGAAAATACCTCATGTTGGCCCGCATTCAGACTACTGGACGTATAACATATACGTCCGGTGTTTAGCGATTTTTACTACTGCGCATGCGTAGTAATTTTTTTATATAATCTACGTATCTTCTCCTTACGTAGAACACGGGCCGTTATCTGGAAGGAAAAGGTCCCTTTGCAGGTTACACAATAAACGTACATAAATCTGAGATCCTTCCCCTTACAGGCCCTAAAGATAAACACCAACTTCCACCAACTTCGTCTTTTCAGAATGTAAAATGGAACACAGCGTTGCACTATTACTACGCATGCTCAGTAATGCAAATTTTCTAAGATCTTAAATGTACGCTCCTAAGTGCCGTGGAAATCGTATCTCTGAATCAGGCCCCAACTTCCTCTGGTCTTTTCAGAATGTAAAATGGAACAACACAAAATTAAGTATCTGTGAATCTATATACCATCAAACCTTATTTCCCTTTACAATTCCAATTACTTTCCCACTTTTAATATTCCTGCCAAATTACAAAATTGGAAAGCGTTGAACTTGTCGTTCCTGGGGCAAAATGCAGTCTTCAAAGCGGTTTTATTCCCAAATCTATCTTATCTCATGCTCATGCTTCCGATAGGCCTTCCTTCTATAGATTTACAGAAATGTAATAAAATATTTTCCTCTTTTCTTTGGAAAGGGCATAAGGCGAGGATATCTGCAAAATCTTAAAGTATCTAAAGAGCAGGGAGGTATTAGTTATCCTGACATAGCAGCGTTTGGTCTATCTGCTTTATTCATAACAGCCTCAAGCTGGCTTCTAAACCAAAATTATTTCATGGGAAAAGAATTAGAAGCAGTTATTTCACCCCTTTTCCCCAGGTGCCCTGTTACATCTTACAAAGTCGCAAATCTCCACACATATTCTGCATAATGTTTTGTTTGCAAATACTTACCGAGCATGGCTGAAAGTGACCAGATGTCTTAAATGTACCCATTAAGTGACCCAATTTGTCACTCTTTGTGAAAACCCAGCTTTTCTACCGGGACTTGAAAGTACCTCATGTTGGCCCGTGTTCAGACTACTGGATGTATAACATATACGTCCGGTGTTTAGCGATTTTTACTACTGCGCATGCGTAGTAATTTTTTTTACATAATCTATGTATCTTCTCCTTACGTAGAACATGGGCCATTATCTGGAAGGAAAAGGGTATTATATCCATACTCAACATCTTTGATCCAAGGGGGCACCAAATTTTCTTTTCACCAAATGAAAAAAAAATTCAAATTCCTAACTCCTGATTTTATATGTATCTGTAAGACACTATGGGCTCTATTTACAAACATCGTTTTCATATGAAACAGCCCGTTTTCTTGTGAAAATGGGCTTTATCATATGAAAACTAATTGTTCCTTATTTACAATGCTATCATCGCCATGGAAACCATGGCGAAGATCGCATTAACCCTCCCGATCGCTGGGCAGCATTTATTAAGTGTCAGCGCAGATTTTAACAATCCGCGCCGACACGTTAAAGAACACCATCTGAAGATTGCGTTAGGGTAAGTATACCAGCGGTTTCCCCATGTAAACACCTTTTCTTCTGAAACATAATGTGTCCTTTGCGCCTGAGAGATTATAGCATTATTCAGAAACCTTAAATGTGTTTCTTGTAATTTAGCTGAATAAAGCTGTTTCATAATATTTTTATGATATTTAGGAAAAATTGCAATTGCACTGGGCTCCAAAGCTTTTGGGCGTCTACTGCCAGTAGGGGTTTATATATAAATCGAATTTTACTTTTGTTGGACTGAAGAAACAATAGTTATTTGTGGCTTGGATTTTGCGCATGGTCAGGTAAGAGAGTCAGGGAGAGAACATAGGGCTCTATTTACTATCATTAGCGTTTTTAGCGCTAATGATAGCAACCAGGCTCACTGTGCCTCGCAGCGAGCCTAGCAGGACCGCGGGGGTGTTCATTAATACTTACCCCTCCGGCGAGGTCCCGCGACGGCCAGCGAGCCTTTCGCTGACATCATTGGGATATGGAGTCCCGGCGCATGCGCAGTAGATGGCCTTTTGAGACTTGAAAATTTCAAGTCTCAAAAGGCAAAATCACTGCGCATGTGTCGGGATCAGAGCCAGACGCGCGTCTGGACAGGTAAGTTTAAAAGCTTTGGTCTTATTATAAGGGATTATACTCTCTGAACTTCACATTCCAATCCTGTTTAACAATTTTGACGAATGGACTACTGTGTTGTCTATATACCTACCATATCCACTAAACCATGGCTGACGAATATACTCACCGTCGCCCGCATGGTTATTCTCCATCACTGGATATCTTCCTTTCTCCCTTCTCTTGTTGAAGTTAAACATGAATTACAGGATATTATTTATATATTAATAGGCAGTCCGCATTCACAGATGTCGAGGCAGGAGCACAATACTTTGCAATTAAATGGAAGTACTACTATACTAACTTGGGAGAAGACGGGGAGAAGGAGATTCTTGGTATATTTATCACTTCTGGGACAGTAGTACTTTGTTAACTTCGGAATAAGTCAAATTGATAGAGAAGATAAATTAATGTGCTTTTGTTTTTCTTTGCATCTTGGAACTTAAGCTGTCACAATTTCTTGTAATGTAATTCCTTTACAATACCTGTTTATCCTTATACTCTCTCTTTAAAAAATATTTGGCAGTCCCCCTCTAATGGAAATAAACACGAGTCTAACAAATCAACCAGTAGTTGACAGTGCTGACCCGACCATACAGTAATTTCCTTATAACCCACCCTTCCCTGCCTTTACCCTGTTTATTATTAGATTTGTTTGCTGTTTATACAGTTTATTTCCTATAAGTGACCACATGTGATGTACACGTCTCACTTTAAATTTTAAACACAGATCTAAAAAGTATGCAAACATACAGATTCTGTACTGATGTATTCTTTAATGTACAAATGTCCGTTACTATTGGATATATATTTGACGATCTATATATGTGTCACCTGTTTGTAAGTTTTATTCAATAACAATAAAACAATATAAAAAAAACTAAACAGAAGGTAACGTTAGTCCTGTTCAAATTGACAGTTTTAAAGTCTAAGCCGTAGCGGTTACAGTGATTTGTCACAGGTTAGGGTAAGGTTTATGGTTGGAAATGGGGTTAGGATTATTGTAATATCCATCATATGGTATCTCAAAATAACTATTCTCTTTTGACATGGCGTTACTGTTGGTTAGAGTAAGGTTGACATGTTATATTTAAATACATAGGACAGACAGGATAACTGTCGATCTTCTGAATGTAGGGATTTCATTATACACAGCTTGTTATACACTTGAAATATAAGATAGTGAATTAATATTTTTAATTAAAGGCATATGATGTTTGTAATTTTAGTGTTAATTCTAGGGTATAGACACAGTGCTAATTCCTAATTTAAGACAATTGGAATAGGATACTGAGATAATTACAGGTATAGCCCCAAGTCATGTCTGTGCGTGATTCTTAGTTACAATTACAGTGCTAGTTCATAACTCCAGGCAACAGTTCCTGGCACCAAGACCGTTGATGAACAAAGGTAGAGTGTGTGGATCAATGTACATTAGTTGATGTCCACAGACATAGTAGTTTTGTAAGAGATTTACAATTCATAACTTTCCTTCACTTTTGAAAAGTTGGCAAGTAAACAGCCTGCCACAGGAAAGTTCTCCAAAGGACGATTAGCTGTAGCCATTAATCGTACAATTCTTGGTATTTCAGGGTTTTTCTTGTTGTATTCGTTTTAGTTCACTTACACAGAGTATTACATAGAGAGTTAATGATTTAGAATGATAGGGATGGTAACATTGATCTTTTGAATTCAGTATTTTTTTTAAGTTGTTTTTTTCCCCCATGTACATTTGTGTCCAATACAAACAACATTCTTACAGGTCAGAAAACCTGTACTCCCTCCACCCTATCAAAACAAAGCCATATTGTCTAAATGAATAGAAACCACCTATATTGACCATGATTATATCCAGGTTAGTTTTCCTTTTGCAAATTGATGTGTGGCTAATCTACATAACTGCTTTACCAAATTCAACTAAAGAACTTCTGTCTAAGTGTTTTCAAGTCACTACTTGGTACCATCACTCATTTTTTGTCAGGCACTACTCCCATCTAAAAAGTTTAATGGCAGGATATGAAACGAACATTATACAGATTAATCTGTTCAATAACCTAATTGCTTGGTCTTTTTTATCTCTTCTGATGAGGCCCATATTCAAGGATAGATGTTATTTTTCATTATGTTGTATTCTTTGTTGATATATAACTGAGATTAATACGCACTATTTTTAGATGCTGATATTGAATTCCACTCCAGTAACTTTGTTCAGTATTTTATTGTATTTTTGAAACCAGCAGGTACCCTTTAATAAGCTTCAAATGTTCTAAACAGTCATATGACATGTGCAGTAAAACAGTAGTGCTTTCAAACCACAAAAAACATGTAACATACAACATGTGTCCAATGTATTCACTTTATTGTTATCATCTATAAACAATAGAGCAAAAATAAAGAAATCAGTTATGCAGGTTACAGATGGAAGTGCTGTCATGAGAGTACACATTACTCAGCTTTCTCTGAACTATTTCCATAAATTGATTTGCACCATCTATCACATACTTTGTGAAATTTGATAAAGTTTTTTCTTGTGTTGTTGTGGTATTAACCAATGTCTCCCAAATGTGTACAAAACATAGATCAGACGCTAACCAAGTTCTAGCCACAATGACTTATAAGGGGGGATGTTCTCTAAATATGTTTAGTATACATTAGCACAAGTTTCTCCATCAACACCCAAAAAAGGCAAGTCAGGATATTCTTTCTTTTTTTTGTTATTATTTGTTAACATTACATTACATTATTAGTTTATAGAAAACATATAAAGTATCCGCCATAAGTTATATTACAATTTATATTAAACATCTCAAATGCTAAACTGCTGAGTACTACATTGAATGATTGGTTAGATAACCTTGTAGGGTATTAAAAGTTATCTGTGGCTGCAAAGACGTGCCACGCCATGTGTACTACAACCTTCATGAATGAAAATGATGGTTCACCTCTGGACATTTATTAAATTACTTTTAAATTATTTCATCTGTTTAGTAGAAAGATCATGAAACAGACATTGGGTTAACCGCACCAGATGATTACATTTGTGAAGCTAAAATTAATATTTACATATTCGTACCCAGAATGTTGTAAACAACTTCCTCTAGTGGTGTGAAATTGGCAGACATTGTAAAGATTATTTTTTAGTAATAGTATTAAATGTTTTAATTTTTAGCTAAAGAACCATTAAATAATAAGGACTGGATCCAGAGTTCTGCACGCTTTCCATCCGACCGAGAGAGGGGAATGAACTCCTTAAATGCCTTAAATGAAATGTGCAGATCAGTGGTCCATAAGACTGCTAATCTGCTCATAGTTACTAAATCCCTTCCATACTGTAAGATTTAAATATATACTAGGCACAGACAGACTTCCCAGACTTGCTTTTGTGAAATGCATTGTGGATATTGATGCATTCATGAACCAGGCTATGGTTAAAGATCAGCAGAAAAAGCACATAGGGCCTGATCCAGATTTAATAGGAAATTCCATCTGTAGCCTCTGCAATGGAACGTCTGATACACAATACCACACGCAGTAGAACAGGGTGCTCCACCTACACTTCAATGTGCTGAGAGTGAATACGTGCCCTGGACCCCACCTTAAATATCACACACACACAGAGTTGGTTTGTAGGTTCGGTTCATTGCTGAGAAAATAGCATTTTCAAAATGCAGCTAACTGTCGGTTGTGTCTATTTAAAAAATGTCAGAAACTAGAAATTTACACCGCAGGTCCCGACACACTGACAGGTTAGTGCAGGGGATGGGAGAAGGGTTGATTTAGTGTTAGGCTGCAGGGAGGTGATGGACAGGAGAAGTGAAGACTTAGGTTTAGGCTGCGGGGAGGGGATGGACAGGAGAAGGGAAGACTTAGGGTTAGGCTGCGGGGAGGGGATGGATCGGAGAAGGGGAGACTTAAGGTTAGGCTGCAGGCAGGGTATGAATTGGATAAGGGAAAGGTTAGGGTTAGGCTGCGGGGAAGAGAGGGTTAAGGTGAGAATTAGCATTAGGGTTCGGGAAATAGGGATCAGCGACAGGACGTTTCGGTGGGGTTAGGCTGCGGGGAGGTGATGGACAGGAGAAGGGAAGATTTAGGATTAGGCTGCGGGGAGAGGATGGACAGGAGAAGGGAAGATTTAGGATTAGGCTGTGGGGAGGGGATGGACAGGAGAAGGGGAGACTTAGGATTGGGCTGCGGGGAGAGGATGGATCGGAGAAGGGGAGACTTAAGGTTAGGCTGCAGGCAGGGTATGAATTGGATAAGGGAAAGGTTAGGGTTAGGCTGCGGGGAAGAGAGGGTTAAGGTGAGAATAAGCGTTAGGGTTCGGGAAATAGGGATCAGCGACAGGACGTTTCGGTGCAGCTCCATCTTTGCAAGTGGGATGTCGAAAAAAGGCCTTTCGAAAAAGGGCCATTCTCAGCAGTGAACCACACCCTAGGATCATACGTAAGGACTAAACCCATTTATTACTTGTAAGATTTAAATACCAAAGGCCACCCACGCATTAATATTTTCATACGCGTGGTAGGTGGCCCGGCCCCCTTGCAGAGGCTGATATCCGCACGAAAAACAGCATTGGGCAGCCACATTCCGTTGCGGAAGTATAGGTACTGCGCGTGCACAATACCTATACAGAGCTAACATACGTACGTTGCATATGTAAGTCTGCTTTTTTTTCTTAGTTCTGAGTCCAGACCATATTCCCTACATCCACTTAGGATATTTCCCTAAAGATACATGCTTTAACAACCTCCATTAATGCAGAAAACATTGGGACATAAATTGATTATGAAAATGATCCATTTCCATAAATTAAATCAAACGTTTCTAGCAATTCCACAGCATTGTTGCAGATTACACACTGGTACAGTGTCGCTTGAAACTGTTGTTTATCTTGTGATATGAATTTGTGACCAGTACTTAGGCCTTAGAAAAGCACTTAAATCTTTTATTATTTTGAAATTGTCGCTTACTGCGTGTGTAGCAAAGTAACTTGTGGATTGTTTGATTTTTTGGTTTCTTTTACTTTACAGATTGATTGAGGGGGTAAAGGGTGACTGAACTATACTTTACTATGCATCAATTAATTGTTGACACATTTAATAAATGATTTAGTATAAGTTTTTCTATAGCAGTACTGACATGCATCAAGAGTATACGTGAGTGTTGTATGATTATTTCACTGACCTAATGGACTAATGTAAACTGCTAACAGAAGGTCGTCATGGTAACTCCTTATGGATGTTTATCAATTTTTTATTTATCAAATGCAAAAATGGTAATTGTTAAGAAAAGCATCATTATTATCTATTATTTATAAAACATTAGCAAATTAAGGCCTGCACAATGGAGAGCATGATGTAAATAAAATGTATAAAGAAGTTTTCACTAAACACGAATTCGCGACCTCCTAAATTTTGATGAGAGGAAAGTCCCAATACTGCACATAGGTCTTGATAAATCTAACTTCTTTGAAATGCACGTTGGTGTCTCCTATGACTTCCATGACTGCAGGCTATTGCACTCTATATTGTACTCATAACAGCCATTTTCAGGGCTTTCACTCCACTCTCCCCTTCAGCGACTTCATTAAAACAATTGAACATTGACATTTTATACAAAATGGGTATATCTCTAGGTTATCGCTCTAGACAAATATGTTTCACCATCGTTTAGCGGAACCCATCATAGCGTCTTTTCTTGTTTCTCAATGGTATTTGATGTTTTGCTGATATGTCTTAATTGCAAATTAAAAATAAAAGAATAATTTCTCTTGCTAATACCCCTATATAGAGAAAACATGCTATTTCCTCCTTTCAAGTCTATAATGTATATGGGTATATAACCCAATGCGGTTGTTTGTTCTGCTTTCTTTACTGAATGTTACGCATGACCCTTATTCTGTTCACCTGTGACCAGCAATTTTGCCTGTCAGAAAGGGCTACATTTGCTTTCCTTGAATTTAAAAATACCTTCCTGTCTAGTAGTCAAAGGATCATTATTCATTATTCATTTTTACATTTATTGGACAAGGTCCCCAGATAATAAGTAGCTAGTCACTTTGAGGGCCTGACTGAGACCTGAATATACGGCATTGCGTGTTTGTGTTGTTATCCACTGCGCATACCCAGAAAAATGTGCATGCAGTTATGGTGAGTTCACTGCTGCAATTATGGCGAGGTGACTACTGTGACTGCTTGTGTTCATAGGGGTGTTTGATGGGAGGAAAGGGGTGGAGTGTTCTATGGGGTACTCCTACAGTTCAAACCAAATGCAGCCACACAGTTTACTGCAAAGCATTTGCACCAGTGACAGGCGAGTCTAAGTCCAGAGAGCTGTACACAGTTGACTGTCCACAAACTATTTTGGCGTATTGCATTAGCATTTAACCTTTGGAACGCAATCTGAAATTCATGAGAATAATTATTTTATATATTAAAGCTAATTTTATTCTTGACTAGTTTTTCTTTGTGCATTTGCATTGTCCCTGAAGCGGTCACACAAAGCATAGCCGTCATTCTCACTAGACATAACAATGAAGAACCCAGCACAAGCGTTTGGATTGCTGGGGAAATGGAACGTAGGAGAATTGACCCAGATCCAGACCTACGTACGCTAGCGATTTCACACTAGCCGCTGACGTAAAATCGCCCATTAGTATTTATTGCGCATGCGTGCGTCAGATGTTACGCCACGTAACTCTGAACATATGTACCATCAGCATAACTACGAAGGAAGGGGCGGGTCATCCATACGACACCTGTAGTTTGGTAGGTGGAGGGAGGCATTTAGATTGTACAGTATGGGCCGGGTTAGGCCGTTATGTACATGAATCCATTATGTACGTCGGTACTTACGCTTTGAAAAGCTAAGGTAGGGTTTGGGAAGCGTAAAACAGCCAAAGTACGAGCGAGGGGAGTGCCTAGGACATACGCTAGCGGGAATGAGCTATGCTATGAAACATAACAAGCACTTTGGTCTGGATCTGCCCCATTGTGCTTGTCTGTACTGTGACCATGCCGACTGCCACTTGCATAGGGATCCAAAACTTCAGTTGCATGGATCCTGTATGGACCTCGTTGTATAGAACACATGATGCGTTTTTTTGTGTTTGGGTCAGGATTGGCCCTCACTGTTCAGGTTTTTATTAATTATATTGATTCATCTCTGCATAGTTTCTACAATAGTCATTATAAAAATGCAAATTATAAGTTAAACATTTCTACTGCAGGACTCCCCCCTTTCCCCACACCTCCCCAATCTTCCCCCTCTATCCTCCGCCTTCCTATCTATTCTCTCTCATTCTTCCATTATTTGATTGTTAGTAATCCACCATTAACCGTGCCACTTGTAGCCTATTGTACCTTATGCTATTCAGAATGTACAGCTACACAGCGCAAATGTCCATATTCCACTTGATCCAGTTGTACCTTTTTCAAACTGTATTGTATAGTTTGTTTGTTTAATAATATTGAAAATAGATAAAGAATATCTAAAAAAGTTAAACATATGTCCTATTGTATTGTCTCTAATTTGTATTTTGATAAAACTGGCAGAATGACATTTGCTTTGTAACTTTTAGGGATCAATATTCAAAGAACATTCAAGAGCAAGAAAACCTGGGGAAGGTAAGAATAAGCTTTATACTGAATGTCTTTTGTTTTGGGTTTAAATGGGAAAGGAAGGAATAAACTCTGCAGGGAATATAATATTTTTTCAGGTTACAACTATGTGAGCCCCCTCTGTTGCA
>WWET01002713.1:124311-153231 GCA_011038615.1 Limnodynastes dumerilii | reverse complement strand
AATGGGGGGGGGGGGTGATATATCGGACAGCTCAAAGGGGAAGTGTTAAAGAAGTAAATAATTTGGTCTTAACAAGAATGATGTTGGTGAGTAACAGCAGCAGTAGCAAAAAAGCTGGTTACCCACAATGCAAATGGTGTTACAGTGAAAAAAAAACATTTGCACAGGGTGACAACAGCAACTGTTATGAATAGACTCACAATAATCTTCCCCTACTAATTCCTCCTCAGCATAGATGATGTTTTGTGGATCATGCAGTCCATAGAAGGATAATGTTTTTAATAGTTCCTGTTGCGCGAGAAAGATAATGCCCAGACGCTTTGTAGAAGGTTAGTCCGGTGCTGCTAACACTGAACCTCAGGAACTCCCAAGGAACAGACTTTTAAACCTCCCATGATAAATGTGATAGTAGCACGGCCTTTGTTAAATTCCTGGCACACATCCCTGGCTTACGCTGAACAGTGTCTTGAACTTCCTGGTGCTGCATTAAGCACCTACATATTGCAAATGCAGTTCATTACATGACAGTGTTTACTTTGTTATAATAATTTGAAGGTTTCATTATTGAATTATAAAAATAATTCATCCAAAATAAAATAAATGAATAGGGAAATGAATGGTCACTAACACAATGTGCTCTATACTTGTAATATGATCAGTCTACAGTAAGGAATACAGGATGTTTACATTACTATGTTCTATGTAGAGTAAAAAATGGATTATGGTAACATTTAGAATGCAGCACAAATCTAAAGGAAAATGAATGATACATTTTTATTAAAGGGACAGAATAGGCTGGATCCAGAACAATGTCCATTGCCCATAATACGTCCATTAGATGCCGAAAATAGCTGCTGCGCATGCCTAGTAACTAATTAACGTAATCTGCATAGCGTTTCGTTACATAGATTGTGTATATGCGGTCTTAAAGACCGCATATACGCAATCTACGTTTCGAAACGATACGTAGATTACGAGTCTACCGTAAGGAATACAGGATGTTTACATTACTATGTTCTATGTAGAGTAAAAAATGGATTATGGGAACATTTAGAATGCAGCACAAATCTAAAGGAAAATGAATGATACATTTTTATTAAAGGGACAGAATAGGCTGGATCCAGAACAACGTCTATCGCCCATAATACGTCCATCAGATGCCGAAAATAGCTACTGCACATGCGTAGTAACTAATTAACGTAATCTGCATAGCGTTTCGTTACGTAGATTGTCTATATACGGTCTTAAAGACAGCATATACGCAATCTACGTTACAAAACGATACGTAGATTACGTAAATTAGTTACTACACATGCACAATAGCTATTTTCGTCATCTTATGGATGTATTATGGGCGACGGACGTTGTTCTGGATCCAGCCCAATGTATTATTTCATAAGTCAACACTGCTGACTTTCCCTGCTATTCTATCTTGTGAATGACTGACTGTTTTTAGATGACGAAAATAGCCATCAGAAATTTCCTTATACAGTAAAAACATAAACTGCTTACATTTCCCTATGTTCCTCCTCTATTTTTCTCTAATGGCTTCAGCTGAGTCTGTGTGATTGACAGAACTATTTGTGTAGTCAGATACACATTTGCAAAGGAAAATTGTGGTTTATTTATTTTAGAACTGACCACTTTCATCTCTCTCCTGTAAAGGGAATAAAAACTGAAAGGAAAACGTTCATATGTTTACTATATTGTTACTTATTACATGACGGCCTGTATAAAATGATGAGTGTTTGTTTGTTTTCCCCCCATACTTGACCTCTGTGTAGTTATCACTTTGTTTTGATCTCCATACCATTAGGGTACTTTGTGGAGAACATTGAACTAGAAATGACCATTGCCTAGGGAGGGACCTGCAACATGCCAGCACTAGTCTGTGTCACATTTTAAAGTTATGGTTGGTTTGAAGGTGGTGCCATATGAACTGTAATACTCAAACACCTATTCTACTGAAAAGGAGTGTCTTATTTGCTTGTGTGCTGGATATAATGCAGTTTATTTGAGTTTACATAATGAACAGTACCTTCATATGTTTTGCCATGTGATATAGAATATATACTCTATACCTTGAACCCTTTAGTCCTTTTTGTTTTGCTTTTTTAAACTGTTTTGACTCCACATTTTACAATTCAGTTACACCCTGTGCGTAATATTTAATTTGCACTTGTTAGCTGGTTTTATAGTCATTGGGCATGATTCAGTTAGCCTCGCTCCCGCGTTGTTTGTGGTGTGAATCTAATTCTGCAAATTTTTGGTACCGTAAATGATGGGAAAAAGCCGCTAATTGGATCGGGCCCATTGACTTTTTTATGTCCCCCTTGAGTGATCTCCATTTAGTTTTAGGTGAAAGCAGCTCTTAGTAGGAGTTGCATTCTTTGAAGGCCATTATGATGGTACACATATTTGTGTTTATACAACAACAGTGGACTCAGCACAGAATTCACTGCAAATGGAAGTAGCTCATACTGTGCTAAATGAATTACTGCGACATAAAAAAAGAAGGGCTTAGGAGTATGTCAGGGCTCATCTTCACTATTCACCATCTTCTGTTCGCATGCGTTCTAATAAAATTGAGCATGTTCTGTTTAAATAAACACAGTGTGAATTCATTCACGTTCTGTAGCCACAGTTAAATGATCTCTGTAGCCGGTATCACACTTGCTATGTGTGGTGTGTTTCTGTACTGGAGAGCTTCCTTATTTATTGAAAACCATGCAGCTTACAAAGTTTACATCAAAGTTCCAGAGAAGAGGATAAAAAAATGCTTTCTTTTCTATCATGCTCATTAAGCAATCCTAGTAGTGAAATAGTTATAAACTCTCATTTGTCCCTTATGTTTCTATTAATTTTAATGTACTGTATATTGAGACAAAGAAGAATATTAACATGAATTTGGAGTGCAGGAGTCTATTTTCCTATATCTATTTTTAGTAGCTGGGCCTTTATCATAACACAGAGCAGTTGGAGCAAAGCAGTTGTTACTGCGCTCTTCAGATAATGTCTGTTTCCCATGCCCTCTCTTGGATAAACCATATTTTTTTTAGTTGTAAACCATATGATTGTTCTGTGCAAGCACTTAGTTCTCGAGTGCAGACTGTGAGAAACAGGCATTGTGCTGGCTTTTGGGTAGAGGCACAGTGACGTCAGCAGAGGTTCCTGGGATGATTCATCAGATGTAACGTGATCTTTGTCGGTTGCATTTCATATAAATAATGGAAAGTCCTTCTCCATGGAGATGTTGTGCACACACACCACCTTTTTCATCATCCCAATTATAAAGTCCCACCTGTCTTTTAGACTTGACTCTAATCCTATTAGGCAAAGGCAGGTTTTTTCAGTATTAGGGGTTAAAGCCTTTTTTTTCCACCTGAAAAATGTGTCTACTTTTAACATTAACCAGTCTACAATGCAATTCATATGTTTAGTATACTGCATAGAAATTCTGATTCCAGTAACTGTAGCAGAACATTTAAAATACAAGCAAATGTAGAAGTTTCACCCTATGGAGCAACATGTAATGTTAGGGATTTTAATACATAAAATGTTAGCTTTGGGTCATTCCACATCAGATCACCCAAAAAAATGAAATGTCCGCCACCCATCTCAGATTTTTACAAAAATATTTTATTTAAGAGAGGATGACAAAAAGACCATTTCTGCCAAATATCTCAACAGTTTGACCTTTAGTTTAATAAATATTGATTTTCAATGTATCAAATTATTTATTAATCGCGGCTAATTAATTCCAGTTTATTTGAAGTATCACAGGTGTTTATTAAGGAATCATGACAGAAGTGGGCCCCCTAAGGTAACTTTCCGTTCCGAATCCAAAAATCCCTTTCCAATTTGGAAAGGGAATCGCCTTCCCATCAGTTTCTGTTAAGTTTCAGTTTCTGTATAGGAGGGTTGCTCACTTTTTTAGTGTAGTTTTTAAATTTCATTTCATGGTTTCTTGGGTAAATTATGTATGTGCTACAACAGTAATCGAATGTCAACTTCATGATTTTTTTTCTTCACTATGAAGCAGAGTACCATTTTGTGATGGTAATGTATACATTTGTTAAGCACCTAAAATAAATTGGGGTTTTTAATGTTGATTTAACCTAGTGTTTTTATTTCTGTTCCAAAAGCTTGTATTTTCACTGTAACTAGAAACGGAAGACAGATACAGTAATTTGGTTTGGATTTTTGGATTCGGGACAAAGAGTTACCACTTCCCACTTCTGTGGTGATTCCTTAATAAACACCTGTGATACTTCAAATAAACTGGAATTAATAAGCCGCAATTAATAAATAATTTAATACATTGAAAATTTATATTTATTAAACTAAAGGTCAAACTGTTGAGATATTTGGCACAAATTGTCTTAGCTATCCACTCTTAACTAAAATATTTTCGTAAAAATCTGAAATGGGTGGTGGACACCCCTGTTTGAACTGACGTGGAATGACCCTTTTATAATCTAAATAACATCTTGGTCACAGATCTGTGTGTGTGGTAGACTGTAGTTTTGATGTAACATTAGTACTGACTTTTCTGTTATTTTGCAAACTTAGATGACTGGGATTTACAGAATGAATATTTGCAGTTAGCTACAGAAGCCAAATCTATGTTTTTCTTGCCCTTAACAATCTCTATGCATATGTGAATGGGTTATGAGAGCACCTAAAACCACTTGAAATAGTTGGTCATAGTTCCATTCTTCTGATACTTATTTGAATAAGAATCCTATAGAGCTCTTTAAAGAAAAAGTATAAAGGTAAAGTCTTATACACATTTTAAATATTGTGCTTGTATATAGGGGAAAATTTCTACCTATAACTCCATTTAGTAGTATTATACTAAATAGTGTTTCTTTCATGCCACAGAGTTCTATAGTTTTTTGCATTTATAACTATGTTGCATATACTGCTTTACCTCCAGTACCCTCTGTACTGATTTGTACATATACTAATAGTATACTTTTTAGGGACTGTTCCATTTCTTATTAGCTGATGTCTCTGGGGGTTTTCCTTATGTGATATTGCACATGATATATAAACAGGTAAAACGCCAGCACGAAAGAATCAGCCTCATTGGACAATAGTATTTTTTTTTTAATAGCTATTTTTGTACTGTATTTTATTTTTGCTTTGTACATCCTTATTCATGTTTTATACCCTCTGTTAATTATTGTATTGTATATGTAACTATTGGCTTTGCTATTGCCTCTGTACGGCGGTACGGATACCGTGTGGCGCCTTATAAATAAACATTAATAATAATAATAATGGTAGCTGCAGTTCAAAATGAGATAATTATTTTGCTGTGGCATGTGCATCAGTTATTATATTTGTGTTTGTGCTTTAACAACAACTTAGGGCTAGATTTACTAAACTGGGGAAAAAGGAATAATAGAGATGTTGCCCATAGCAACCAATCAGATTCTAGCTCTCACTTTCCTATTACCTATTAGAGAATGTCAGCTACAATCTTATTGGTTGCTATGGGCAACATATCCACTTTTACTTTTATGCATGTAGTAAATCTAGCCCTTAATGTTATACAAAACATGATTCTCAATAATTAGCAATGATTCCTAGTTACAGGACTTCTCCCTTGCTGCATTCGCTCTCTGGAAAATCCTTCCTCACCTGTTAAGACTATTTTCTACTCTCTGAACTTTTAAGCACTACCTTAAAATTCACCTCTTCAGACAAGCTTACAAATTCCTCAACCTACTTCTTAATCTTCGTCTATGCTATTTGCAACCACTTGCTATCAAATTTCCCGTTCTATTACATGATTTATACAAACTTGAACGCTTTTTCTTTTCATACTAAAATAACAGTCACTTTTGTTACTAACGCTGCTGTGTGACTGGACCGTACAGAGCTCTGAGCACTTTCACCATATGACATGTCTGTCTGACAATCTGTTACTAACCAGTCATGCTTTATATTGATTGCATTCTGCCTCACTATTATATCCTATAGTTTGTTCATTCTGTGTCCACTAAGTTGTAAACTTCTAGAAACTTTAGAATTGGCTGTTTATGTGCTGATTCAACCATTAGAATAAACTACATCGATGATTTTTTTTGTGTGTGTGCATTGTTCATGAAATTAATTATGCAAGAAACAGTGTAGATTTACTAGTTCATATGAATTTAATAGCTCTAGTTCAATAAGCATTTCCATTGCAGAATTACCTAGATCTCCTAAATGAGCAGCTAATTGTTCATCCCATTAAACTCTATGTAGACTAATCGCCTAAAGTTTATGCAAAGTCTAAAGGCTTATGTGGCTGAGAGAAATAATCATACTGGAAATCAATTAAAAGTCTGTCACGTAGTAGGGAACATTGTAAAAAGTATGTGACAAAGCCAGGTATGGTGTGTTTTTTGTGTCCCTTTTATTAGATTGCTCAGCTCACCAATGTAGCTTAGTTCTGAACGCACACATCATGTAGTGGAAGTAATCACAGTATTGTAATGGGGTCCAATTTGAGAGATCTTTTTAAATGCTTAAGATACTTGATTAATATTATATTCTGCTTTCTTCCCATAGAAATTAAGAGAGAAGCAGAAATCTGTTAGGGAAAGCCATGGACCAAACATGAAACAAGTAAAGATGTGGAAAGATTTCGAGCAGCTGATGGAGTGTAAGAAATTGTGCTTCCTGAAGCAGCAAAGTCTCGTAATATCTGAACGGATTATTCAGGGCGGAGGAGAGGATCGTCTCATCTTATAGAATGTTATTTCACACGCTAAAAATTTTATTTTATTAATATTTTTGTACGTAAGTGTTTAGGAAGTAAAAGACCTAATTGCTTCACTCATTGTCCACTTATAATCTTAACCTAGTCAACTGTATTAAAAATAAACCAAATAAAATCAATAATTAAAGATAAACACACTTTGAAATTCAGTTTGATTATTACCTTAGTTGTAATTAGTCTAAAATTGTATCTGGATCAGTGGTTGAAGTAGAAATTTAGAAGTGGCGGTGTGCACATTTAGAAGTGGCGGTGTGCACATTTAGAAGTGGCGGTGTGCACATTTAGAAGGGGCGGTGTGCACATTTAGAAGGGGCGGTGTGCACATTAAGAAGGGGCGGTCTGCACATTTAGAAGGGCATTGTCCACTTATAATCTTAACCTAGTCAACTGTATTAAAAATAAACCAAATAAAATCAATAATTAAAGATAAACACACTTTGAAATTCAGTTTGATTATTACCTTAGTTGTAATTAGTCTAAAATCGTATCTGGATCAGTGGTTGAAGTAGAAATTTAAAAGTGCCGGTGTGCACATTTAGAAGTGGCGGTGTGCACATTTAGAAGGGGCGGTGTGCACATTAAGAAGTGGCGGTGTGCACATTAAGAAGTGGCGGTGTGCACATTTAGAAGGGGCGGTGTGCACATTTAGAAGGGACGGTGTGCACATTAAGAAGGGGCGGTGTGCACATTAAGAAGGGGCGGTCTGCACATTTAGAAGTGGCGGTCTGCACATTTAGAAGTGGCGGTATGAAAATATAAAAATAATAGAAGTGAATGGAGATTTATAGCTTTTCAGTTAAATAAATGGGAGAAGTGACTGTATGACATACCCCCGTATACCCCTCACATCGAGCCCTGATCTGAATTTTATATATTTTTTCTTTCTGTAAAAGTTGTATTTAGTATTTTACTGCAAATTAGTTTAATGTTTGTTTATTAAAATGGAAGTTATGAATCCACATAACTCAGGTGATGTTTGTCTACACACACGCATTGCCCTTTTCTTCTGTTTAAGTGAATATTTTTATTTAAAGGAACAAGTGTAAGAGATCTGCTGTGATCTAGAAGATGGCTGCGAAATTTAGCCAGTCCTGCTAACAAGGCTATATTTAGTCCCTGTACTGCTTTGGTTCTGCTTCTGAGTGTCCTTGATTGGTGTTTATACTTTATCTGATGCCAGCTCTGTCTCACAGTCATATTTCTTAAGCATACTTCAGGAGGATGTAGAAAGCAGACCTAGGCCAATTTTCTTGTTAAATAAACACTGTTTCTATATGTTTACTTCACATATAAGTTATAATTTGTAAAATGTTACCCTTTGGTTGTGTTGCAACTATCAAGCCATGTTTAGATATTGATAAACTCTTTTATACCATTACACACTGAATTTGACATTAGAAAGCCCAATCTGTTTCTTATCTTACCAGATTCTCATAAAAGCATGGTTAAGGAGACCTCTTCCGCTCAATAATGTGAAATGACTTACTGCTAATAGTTCCTATAACCGTTATCTTCTATGATGTGTGTAGTTAGAAGAACACAGAGCGTAAGGAGAAGTGCTCTGTTTTTAAAAATAATTAACTAAGCACAAAATTATAAGTCAAGCAGTTCTATATGGCACCAAGTGTGCCCACTCACTAAGCTGGAAGCAAGGTACTCCCACACTGCGTTATGATTTTTAGAATCATATATATCAGTTTAGTTCTTCAGAGATCTATAATGTGTCTTGAAGATTCATAAGGTATTCCAGTAAAATAAGCATGGGATATGTTGTTTTACAACGCTGACTACATCTCATTCTGCACCATCCCCAAGTCATAGTTTCAGTAATATTGTTTCACAAAACCAGGTCTCCCATGACAGCTTAATTCCTCCTAATAAGAAGTGCAAATTCTGGATCAGGTCTGTGGTCTCAGTTTCCTTGACTATGAACAGACATGAAGATGGCTGTCTAACAAAGAGTTTATGTGTATGAAATAAAATTTTATGGTCATGTAAATCATTTCCTTTGATTATAATTTCTTTAAAAAAAAAATATATATATATATATATAATGAAAAGTCCCAGATATGTAGAAAATGAATGTGGTAATAAAGTTCTCTACTTATGTACTTACTACTGCCAAAAAGTTCAGTCAGTAACTAAGGATTTGTGACAGACATCCTAATTCGTTTGACAGCAAGCCGTGTGAGCTCTGGGTGGATACAAATTAAATAGATTTTCTCTGAGAGCCTGGGCTTACCACTAATAACTTCATATTAGAACACAGTATCAGACTCCTGTAGGCAGTTATATAGACAATGTCCCACTCAGCTGACCTTTCACATGGTTGTTGTTCTGAAAAAAAGAATGGAAAGCCTGTGGCTCTCCAGACACAACACAAGCATAGCTGATGGAAGGATACTTGTTTTGTACTTTCACAGCAAATCAGAAGACACAGATTGGCCAGGCCTGGCTGGCATAGAGGATAGGGAAGAGACCAGGGTCTGGACTTCATCTTGGTAAACAACATCTATGTACATAGATAAGTATTGGTTATATACCTGAGCAACAAAACATGCACTTAACTTGAACAAGATTCTTCAATGCTGGATCACTAATTTGTGAATTGTGTTACATAAGACTGTGGGCCGGATTTACCAGTCAGATTCTAGCTCTCACTTTCCTATTACATACTAGAGAATGTCATCGAAAATCTGATTGGTTGCTATGGGCAACATCTCCATTTTTCCAAACCCACAGCTTAGTAAATATGGCCCCTATATGTTACTAAGAAATAAAAAAAAAACATTTTTCAGAAATGGCCATCTAAAGTGTTTCAAGTGCACAAGTGAATAGGGGTTAAGAAACCGTATTTGTACCTCTTATAATTCACAATTAAAATGCAAGGGGCCAAATAATCCAATTTTAGACGAAGCTAGAGCATTTATCCAAAACTCAGAAAAACATGGTGAAAATGGAGCAATCCATGTTTCTATGTATGAAGAGAATATCATGTCAGCTTTTGCATTTAGTGCACCAATCCTCTATGGTTTCCCCCTGCTTCGACATATATTTTATATACTTCTGTTTGTTTCTGCATTTTATATTACAGATAGAATGGCAAGTTAATTACTAGTTGGTGAAAAGGGTACATACATAATAGTTTATTAGAATCTGTAATGGAACAGCTTTACTTTGTGATTCTGGTTATTATTGGTGTTTGTGGGACATTGGACCCTTTTCACTGTAGCTCATGCACAAAAAGAAAGACTTAAGTGGAAGTTATCTGAATTGTTTTCTTATATGTATCTCAGGCAACACTATTAACCTTCAGGCAAATTCACACTTTATACTTATTGTATACAAGAAAATACATTTTTATTTTATTTTTTATAGGATTTTCTCTCAAACTTATTTTGCCACATAAAGTGAGCCAAGGAGGTAATTAAAGTAATAGCATTTGTACCCTATTCATTTCATACCACAGAATAGTCATGGAAAACTGGATGAAGCGGCGCGTTCCATTGCCTACTTATAATCCATGCCAATAGGCATTGTTGTCTGTTTTTATTCATTAACTGTGCATAGTTACAAATGCATGTGTGTCATTTGTGCCAATATAACAACACATGGGCCTTTGTGTGTGTGTGTTTGCTTTTATAAAGCCGAATATATAAAGGGATAAATCATCCACCAGCTGCTATATAGAACTGGAACCATACCAAGTTGATATTAGAATGCTATAATTGCCATAGGTAATTTTGTCTGCTGCATTGTGAGAGCAGTGGATGATGCACAGGCAGAGTTTGCTTTGTAATTCACACATCACAGTGATCTGTTTAAAACATCCCTGCCTGTGTCCTGTTTGTAGAAAATATACAAAGAAAATCATTATAAGGCTGGTGCTTGTGAAACCAAATCTAGTTTAAACAATTGACATCTACAAAGCACATCTTGTTTTCATCAAGAAACCATTGCTCTAATTATTTGTGCCAGGCAGCTCTCCTTGGCCTTTTAAAGGGATCCGCTCGCTGGTGGTTTGGCAATGTCAAGCAGGTTTTAGACTGACACTTCTTGAAGAATTTGATTGAAACTATATATGTCTAGATAACATTCAAAGCGATGCGCCTGCATTTGTTTCAGGATTATTTTTGGAAACAACAGAAGCGACCTTGGTCTCGGATGCTTTTCCAATTTAGGAGTTTCTAGGACTATTGTAATACATATATGTGGTGTGCTGTTAAGTATGTAGATATGCATATTTGTAGAAGGAGATTAAGGATAATTGGAATAAGCAATTGTCATATCTTTTGTTAAATGTCCGGTTTTCAGAACTTGTAGTCTCTGACACTTTTGTGGAAATAAACAGCCTTTTATTGACTTTTTAAAATTTTAATTAAAGAAAATGTGTTCTGGTTATACCAGAAAACATGTAGAGATATTTTGGGTTTGTTCATGCTTAAATGTAATGCTAACGAAACCTATATTTTCCTTTGTTATACAATCAATCAATAAGTGAACAAGCAGAAAAAAAAAATTCTGATTCATTTTGCATTTGCTGCTGATATGACAGATTTGGTTAAGAGCCAAGACAGAGCTATGTACAGTCTAAATGAGGACAGAGACAATCTGGCAGACTTCCCGCTATTGCCACCTGTCCAAAACAGATCTTTTTAAAGTTACAATAGAAAAAAAAATCCCCAGCTCACTATTGTAGCTTGTCAAGTAAAAAAGTAAAGATGAGGTGAAGTATCCTTAGGACCAGATTAAGGTTTGTGGGGGCCCCTGACAAACAAAAATACACAGAAGCACAGGATCCCGTAGCTCTCTAGGAGGCTGGATGTCAGTAACTGACGCACTCACAGTGTATCTAAGACTAAGATGTCAATCACATACATCCATAATAAAAAATAAAACTTTAGTTCCGCGCCCCCTCCCTGCTACGATTCTTCCACCCCTGGTGGGGTACACATTATAGCGCCCCAACAAGTATCCAACCAGTCCCTTAAAAATAAAGGACAGGGAGGTAAGCTATATGGACAGTTAGAGTGTGGTGATGATATCCAGCTGGGAACCTCTGTAAAAAGTACCCTCCTTTCTCAATGAGTCCTTTTGTTCAATGAATAGTTCAGTCTTTGCATATATTCAGAGTCCTCCTCGTTCTCTCTTTCCTTTGTTTCCACTGATGTTTCTTTCCTCCTCTTCTCCTTTCATCGGTGTCCCAAAAGAAAAAGAAGAAACGATCCCTGTGTAGTATTGTCTTATATAAAGGTAAGTGGAAATTTGCAGTTTGCTACTCACACTATTATATCTTGTTAAATGTATCCATTAAAAAAATATTTTCTTTTCAGATTCTTCCTCCGTTGGCCTCTACCACTCTCCTCTCCAGGCTGCTCGTTTCTCCTCAGAATAGGGGGAAGAAATGGACAAGAGCCTCGAGTAACTCAGTCACAAATGGGTAAGTACGACACTATATAAATGCCTACTCACACTGTATATATCTTGAATTCAAGCGTATAGTATATCTCTATTCCTTCCAATAGACGTCTCATCACGGGTGCCGAAAAATACAAACCTCTTCTCCTCCAGATAAGGAAGTAAAAAGCAAGCAAAGATCTTTGTGCAATACAGTAAAAATAAGTGCGTATAGTAGTGTTCAGATGTATACTCACACTCTATGCATCTTGCATTCAGGCGTATAATATGATTCTTTGTCGTCTCATTCAAGGGCATAGAATAACCTGGATCCCTCACTTCAGATGATCTCCAAAGGAGTCTGGATACCTCTTTATCACCCCTCTGAGGGAGGGGAATATGCTCCTTAATATCTCCTACTACGTCTGAAAATATACTCAAATGTATAAAATTCTCCTATGTCCAAATAAAAAGAAGCTCCTTCATGCCACCATAAAAAACATTCACTTTTTATTCTTAACGATCTTTCATAATAAAAACAAATAAAATGTGGTTTTCGACCAATACGTCTGATCTCCTTTCTGGGAGCACAACCCCCTGCTTCCCAATCCCTGATAAGACTCACTGTCCCCTAAGATGGAAATAACACCTCACTCTACCAGTGCTAGTCCAAAAGGGTGCTATGAGCCAGCACCAACTGGGAGGGAGGAAAAAATATTAGCCAGATAGGAACACCGCCATAGTAGAAGTCCCGGTACGAGGTTTCCCCCCGCTGTTCCTATCTGGCTAATTAAAAATTATTTTCCTTTGAACTATTCATTGAACAAAAGGACTCATTGAGAAAGGAGCTGCAGGAGGTCTAAAGACTGGATGTTTGTGGGGGCCCCGAGGTGACCGCCCCAATTGCACTGTGATTAATCGGGGCCTGATAATATATATCACTAGGAAGAAAGGTGTATACAAACACCTTGGTTGGTACTGATATGGGTTATAACAAGCTGCTGAGGAGGGGGGAATCCCACCAAATCCCCCCCAAAAAATGCAAGAAGAAACAGCTAAAACCCCAGCGCTAAAAGCTAAAATTACTAAATGAACACTTAGAATAAACAATGTAATAACAATAATTTACCGAGCAGTGGTAAAATATAATCAAAGTTTAATAAAAAAATAAACCAAAAAACACTAAATAATACATATGATAGACCTTAAGAATGTGCACAGCTGTATATTATGATTAAGCATGCATAATAGTACTTATAAAACCAAGTGAGTCCACAATATTGCATTGTTGTAAAGTATAAATATGAATATAGATAATTTAAGCACTGTCCAAGCCTCTAAAGATGTTGTAAGTGCCTTTAGCTCGGAAGGTAAAGGCTCTCTCCTAGGTTGGTAATGAGAGAAGTTTCCGAGGTATAGCACGTAGGGCTAAGTGCTACTGCTTGAAACTGGGGTCCTTAGAGGGAATATAACCTCCGAAAGATGGTAATAGGACAACGGCAAGTTAGCACAGTTCCAACGCAGGTCTATAGACAAGCGCTCCGGAGTAATGCAAATGGAGCGTATATTGCATGCAATTCAGTTGAGGTACTAACTGCTGTATTGGCAAGTCTGTGCCTGGGTCCAGAGTAAGGAATGAATTCCTCCGTGGGACTTGAGCAGAGAACGTCACCCACCGTTCTCTTGTGCCACGGACCGAAGACCGCTAGATACAGTTGCCTTGTGGTAGTAGCAGCTGGGGCTTTGCACGTGGTGTGTGAGTCTCGCTTACGCGTTTCGTCCCGTGCTGGGACTTTTTCAAAGCATGTATGATAGTTCTCTGGTGGAGCTCTGTTTTATGCTAATTTCTCAGGTGTATCAATTAATCCTTGTAACACAGAAGGTTCTAAGTGGAAATCCGTTTTTAATATTGTCCAGAAGTTGGTTCATAAATATGCCTGTGATCATATTGTTCCTAGGAAACCTTTGTGCAAAGATAAATAACGTATATTGTGCATAAAAACAAGACGCAAACAAAGGATAAACAAAAACACTGCTCGGTAATATACTTAAAGGGACATTAGCCTCCAATTTAGAATTCATTACGATGTTCAAACATCACAGTTAGTAAAATAGTAAATTTATATATAAAGTTCCAGGTAAATAATTCTAAATAAATAATTCAAAAACATTTCTATCGAAAATATCCTGAAGTTACTATGAACCATAATGAAAATAATGAAAATAATGCAGATAATAGACAAGGATAATACAATAATAAATGACACAGATATATGAGGAACAATGAAATACATTGAATAAAAACAGAAAATATGGAGGACATATATACTGTATTAATTGTGAAAAGCTCTAAGTGCTGGTGTACACAAAACTAATTCATCTGGCTTTAGGATGTCCACAGTGTGTAGTGTCCCCCAGATGGTAAGAAAGAAAAAAGAGAATTTTGGTAATTACCAGTAAATCCCTTTCTTTGATTCCATCTCAGGGACACTAGACTTCCCTCCCTTATTCTTTTGCGATATTAGAGCTTTCATTTAGTTTATACAGTTATCTGTTATGCTTCTCCTGTTTGGATGTTATATCAGATGGTTGTCTGTGCTTCCGTTTTTTAAGTGTGTTAGTTAGACCCTGTGATACTTTTATGTCTCATTTAAAAAAAAATACTGGCTCAGCAGAGGTTGCAGGGAGGAAGAGAAAGCACTGGGGAAAAAGTTTTAACTATTTAGTGCCCACGCCTTTCAGGCCCTATCAACCACAGTGTGCAGTGTCCCCCAGATGGAATCAGAGAAAGGGATTTATCGGTAAGTACCAAAAACCTCTTTCTATTAAGTACTGAAACACAAAATCAGCAAGCAGAAAAGACTATACTCTACCAATGGCAGTTTTAGTGTCCTGAGGAACAAAATGGTGAAAAGTCTATGAAAGCAATGATTTCTCTTAGTAGTCTCCCACAACAGGCATAGCCATTGTCCTTAGAGCTACCCTTTTATTGATCTCTCTAGGGTACTGGCCGAATAGGCACCCCATTGTTTGAGAGATACCTTTAATAAAACCCCATGTATCCTCCCCTGCTGATACAGTACAGATTCGCCACCTGTCTTGATTGATAAGGGCCATCTTACAAGGGATTCTCAGGGGGACAGTATATATCCATGGGTTTACAATTCACTTGGTCTTTAATAACTTACCTACAAGAGGAAAATGAACACATGAGGAGCACTTTCTTAGTGTCACTTACCTGGTGTAGATTAATCACTGGGCACAAAAAGTAAAGTCTATCACAGTTACAGCTAAAAATAAAAGATAGGTAAAAGAAGTTTCTAAAGAGTTAGCTTTTATTTTTAAGCCCAGACACCCTGAGATCACACGATATACAACTGTTTAGTACGATAATGTACTAAATATAAGGAGTACTTTCTCACAATCGTTTTATTCCAAAGCACATCATTTGATTTAATAACTTTTCTAATTTTAATGATGGAACAATGTCAGAGGAACAGATAGTAAAGAAAGATGAAAATCACAGATCTCTCTTATATCATGTCAGTGTGTATAAATGAATAAAATTGCTTAGTAGTACTATCAGTTGTTAAATATATTGCATTATTATTAACGTTTATTTATAGGGCACATCCCATTATCTGCAGCGCATCGGATTGTAACGTGTACCCAGCTTTAGTTTTAGGTAGTGGCCTAAAATGTACACTGTTTTTATACATGTGCATAGATATATAGCGTTACTATGATTATTGTAGTCCATCTTGATTTTGCAACTGATAAACAAACTATTTTACAATAGTAAGAAGTTGTACAGGGGTGGTATTATGACTGAAAGTGTATTTATGCCCTGTGAATGCTCTTGTTCTGTGTACATCAGCTGAAACACAGAATTTCTGCATCCCATGAACATTGTTCCTACAGTTTTGCATTACTCAGTGCTTTATTCACTGTGTGAAAGTTTAGTTGTTTTAGAATGTACATGGAAATCTGCTCCTCAAATAAATGTTTCTCTTTCTAAATACAAGTCAGAATGGTTTTTGTAAAAATGATTTTAAGACTTAGCCAAAACCCACTAAAGGATACATTTACACAGAGTCAGCTTTAAATTACTTGCTTTAAAAGCAACGTTTTATTTTTTTTTTAAATATTCACCAAACAGATTGTCTTTTGTGCTTTATAGTGGGTTCAAATGATGTTTTCAGCAATAGAACCACTGGCTGTATCCACAGACTTTTGATTTATCAGATGAAGTATTGTGAACAGATGAAAGTATTCTATGATCATATTGTTGATTAGATGTGTATTTGTAAACTTCTTCAAACATACCCCAAGTTAATCACACTTTCTACATTATAATGTTTTGTGTTTTAGGGGATCAGATAGGTGAAAGGTCAACACTCAAAGATGATTTCAACAAAGAGAGGTTGTTAAGTCATGAAGAACAGAGAACGGAACTGGATTCCACAACAAAGAATCAACTAGAGAAGAATGAAAGCCTCCTCTTATCTTCAGAAGCTTTAGGTAGACTGAATTTTACAGACATCACATGTTACTAGGCTATTTCTTACAATCCACAAGTCATATGTTGGTGTGCCAGTAGAAGTCTTGGTGGGTGAGGGTGGGGCCATTTCAACCCTCGCTGCCAATTAGCCTCTCAGTGTATACAGGAACAGGTGCTGTTTTGTGCTTGTAAAGCATTGGAACAGTACCTTGGATCCATCTACACGCACCTCCCTTTTCCTGCCAGCAGAGGACAGTGGCTGCACTGTCAGCTACTGGCAGGTTCTTAATAAACAGCACTAAGAGAAACAACTTCCTATAAGCAGGAGTGACATTGCTATTAAACTTAATTAAACTTGGAATCAAGAGAGGCACCTTATCCCTCCTTCACTTGCTGACGCTTAGTCATATGCAGCACCATACCCAACACTTTGTTAAATTATGTATGCCATGTCTATTAATCTAGGTTTTAGCAAGCTACTGTGCATCTTGGTAGTTTCCTCTTAAAGAACTTGTATGAAAACAAAATTCCTATAAAGCTTTTTAAACAACTTTGGAATGTAATAAATGGCTGCTTAACCCTACTTTTACCAGGGATGTGGAATCTGGCAGAGATGGAGACCTCACTACTTCTTTATCCAGAAAGTCAACCGTTAATGTCTAATGATTCACATTTCCTGGTCTTTATGGTTGCAAATTGGTTGAATAAGTTATCAGTGGAAAGTACAAGAAGAAAAAACTAAGACCCAGCGCTAAGAGCTATAATACTCAATAGATACTTATAATGACAGTGTAGTAACAAAGATTTTACCGAGCAGTGGTAAAATACAATCACAATTTATTAGAGAATAAACCAAAAAACACTAAAAAATACATATAATAAACTGTAAAACTGTGCACAGCTGAATAATATGATTAGGCATGCATGAAAATACTCATGTATCAGGTGAGTCCACAATATTGCACTGAGATAGAATGTGGATAAGGGTTTAAAAGTTAAAGCACTATCCAAGCCTCTTGTTGATGAATAGTGTGCCTTGTACTCAGGAGATGGAAACTCTTCTCAAGTTGGAAAAGGGAGAGAAGTATCCGAGGAATAGCACATAGGGCTAAGTGCTGCTGCTTGCAACTGGGGTCCTTTGACCACTAGATGCGATTGCCTTGTAATAATAGCAGCTGGGGCTTTGCACGTGGTGTGTGAGTCTCGCTTACGCGTTTCGTCCCATGCTGGGACTTTTTCAAAGCATGTATCATGGTTCTCTGATGGAGCTCTGTTTTATGCTGATTTCTCAGGTGTATCAATTAGTCTTTATGACACAGAAGATTCTAAAAGGAACTCCGTTTATAGTATTGTCCAAACATTGGATCATAAGTATGCCAGTGATCTTATTGTTCCTAAGAGACCTTAGTGCACAAATGAATAACGTACATTATGTGTAAAAGGAAAACACAAACAAAGGATAAACAAAACACTGCTCGGTAATATATTTAAAGTGACATTAGTCTCCCATTTAAAATTCATTACGATGTTCAGGTATCACAGTTAATTAGGTAGTCATCTATATATAGGTATATAGGGTTCCAGATCAATCATTAAAAAACAAAGATAAAAATGATCATGATAATAATGATGAAAATAGATAATGCAAAAACATTTCTATCATAAGTATCCCAAAGTTACTTGTTGTTAGGAACAATAAGATCACTGGCATACTTATGATCCAATGTTTGGACAATACTATAAACGGAGTTCCTTTTAGAATCTTCTGTGTCATAAAGACTAATTGATACACCTGAGAAATCAGCATAAAACAGAGCTCCATCAGAGAACCATGATACATGCTTTGAAAAAGTCCCAGCACGGGACGAAACGCGTAAGCGAGACTCACACACCACGTGCAAAGCCCCAGCTGCTAATATCACAAGGCAATTGCATCTAGCGGTCTTCGGCGGGTGGCCTCCGCTACGTTCTCTGTTCAAGTCCCACGGAGGAATTCATTCCTTACCCTGGACCCAGGCACAGACTTGCCAATACAGCAGTGAGTACCTCAATTGAATTGCATGAAATATACGCTCCATTAGCATTACTCCGGAGCGCTTGTCTATAGACCTGCGTTGGAACTGTGCTAACTTGCCGTTGTCCTATTACCATCTTTCGGAGGTTATATTCCCTCTAAGGACCCCAGTTTCAAGCAGTAGCACTTAGCCCTACGTGCTATACCTCGGAAACTTCTCTCATTACCAACCTAGGAGAGAGCCTTTACCTTCCGAGCTAAAGGCACTTACAACATCTTTAGAGGCTTGGACAGTGCTTAAATTATCTATATTCATATTTATATAAATATTGTACCCTAACTATGTTACACATATCACACTCTGCACTGACACTATACAACCTCATATATGTACAGTCACTGATACCCAGCACATTACACATATATTCTGCACTGACACTATACCTCATATATGTACAGTCACTGATACCCAGCACATTACACATATCACACTCTACACTGACACTATACAACCTCATATATGTACAGTCACTGATACCCAGCACATTGCACATATCATATTCTACACTGACACTATACTACCTCATATAAGTACAGTCACTGATACCCAGCACATTACACATATCATATTCTACACTGACACTATACTACTTCATATATGTACAGTCACTGATACCCAGCACATTACACATATCATATTCTACACTGAGAGTGTACACCTTCATATATGTACAGTCATTGACACACAGCACATTACACAGATCACACTCTACACTGACATATACCAACTTCATATATGTACACATCTCCCCTGCTTATTTTTACACTTCTCTACTATATCATATCCCAGACCGCTCCTCTGTATTACACCCTGTGCTTACCCCCCCCCCCCCCCCCCCCTTGCCCCGCTCCTTTTTTTTCCCTCCTCCTGTGTCTGCACCGATATTATGTATCACATCTCTGTCTTATTACATGTCTCCCCTCTATATCATATCCCACCCCCCTCCTCCATATAACACCCTGTACTGACCACCCCCCCTCCTCCTGTGTCTGCACTGATATTATGTATCACATCTCTGTCTTATTACATGTCTCCCCTCTATATCATATCCCACACCCCTCCTCCATATTACACCCTGTACAGACACCCGCCCTCCTCCTGTGTCTGCACCGATATTATGTATCACATCTCTGTCTTATTACATGTCTCCTCTTTATCATATACCAGACCCCTCCTCCATATTACACACTGTACATTGGAGCTACAATAAAACTAACCAAAGTGCTAAGCATTGTGCCACCATGCTTTCTATATCTTATTCCAGAACCTGCAATTATCTGCACCAAATTTCTCTCATTGATCATATGTCATACTTTATACTTTCATTAACTTCAGCTGAGACCCGGATTTTTGGCCAAAAAAAAATAGGTTTTTAGTTGTGATCTGAGAGGGGTTTTACTAAAGGTAACACAAGCTCCTGTACTTACATCTGGTTCTGCCATGTCCAGTGTTTCCAAATTCAGAGTTGGGTCAAAGAGGTGCACAAGTATCTCTTGTTACTCAGTATCCATTAAGTCAATAGACAGTGGTTCTCCTATATCCAAAGGAGACAGTGTGTCTGAGTCTGATGTGTGATTTGGATCCATGAAATCCATGTCCAAATTCACAATGAAATCCAAATAGCGCTATTCTAGTATCACTGATGCTTCTCCTCACAAGAAAACCATCAAATGGTACTCTTTCAACACAACTGCACATTAAGTAACTTTAACCGCCTGACCCCGCCCAAAATCTGTGAAACATGCGGTCATGTGACTTGTAGGGTCAGTGTATCTGGTGGCTGATATATTTGTAACACGTGACATTTTTTGTAAATTTATACATACAAAGAACCATCATAGTATGCAGGGCCAGATTAAGGTTTGTGGGGGGCCCCGACAAAAATACACAGAAGCACAGGCTCCCATAGCTCTCTAGAAGGCTGGATGTCAGTAACTGACGCACCCGCGGCGTATTTAAAAGGAGGATGTCAATTACTTACATCCATTTTCATAGAGAGCTGCAGGAGCGCTGAAGACTGGATGTTTGTGGGGACCCTTTGTGTGTGGGGGCCCCGGGGCGGCCACCACAATTGCCTTGTCATTAATTGGGGTCTGAGTATCCTGTATTGGTAAACTGTGTTTTTAGTAACTTAAACTGATAATATATGTAAGGTACAAATGAAAAAACTAGATTTGGCCTCTCAGGGCCTGATCCAGATTTACTAAGAAATTCCATACGTAACCGCCACACCACCACAAGTAGGAGAGCAGGGCACTCAAAGTCCTCTCATATGTGCGGATAGCGAATCCGTGACACGAGACAACCTTAATTATTCACATCTCTAAACCCAGCCCATACTGTACGATTGAAAAAGGCATTTGGCATTCTGTACACATGGCGGGTGGTCCTGGCTTCCCGCACAGAACGCATCATCAGGCAGCATGTACATGCTCAGAGCTGATATACATTCAGAACACACATAGCCCTCAGTTCCCACTGAGCCTTAGGAATACACAACACCCTTCCCTCCAACTTTTTTTTCCAAAAACTATTTTTATTAAGGCTGACATAAAGACATAGGGGTAGATCCAGAACTACGTTCGTCTTCCATAGATGGACGTAATTTAATAAACAGTAGCTACTGCGCATGCATAGTAGCTATTGTACGTAATCTGCGTATCGTTTCGATACGTAGATTGCGTATATGCGGTCTATTGGATCCAGCCCATATATTGTATATCTATTATTCAATGCTTAATAATGGATACACAGTATTTACACAGTAAATAGTGGTCCATTAATTCCATACTAATAAGGAGATAACATCAGAGACAATATCCACCATTCCAGTACTTGAAATATATTTAAATACATATTTTTCAATTAGACATTTTTAGAATTGATTGCAGTTATTTATTAACCATTATTGAACCACAGTAACCCTGTCAACACTTACCTCATGTATTTATTGCTTAGAGCTGAAGCTACTGAACAGGGCCGGCGCGACCCGCTCCGCGAGGGGATGCGGTGCATCCCGGCGCCATGCTGGATAGCTTCCTTTCCCCTTGAAATCTTGTCCCATAAAATAATAAAATGTAGACATATGACAGAAACAATGCTGCAATAATTAATTTGGGCTTAATTTAGAGAAATAAAGTGCTCTGTGCACCAGTACAATAAAATGGGAGGGTCTGTTATGGTTGAGGCTGTTCTGCGACTGTCCTTAGTGAATATTTACTGACAACCTGCCAGGCTAAGGTCTCCACTTGTGTTACCTGCCGTATCCTGACTCACATTGCATTTGTGCAAGCAATTACATTGTTTTTACTTACTTGATTGCTCTTTTATGCCACTCCTTTATTATAAAAGCCAGATTTACTAAGCTTTAGGAAAGTTAAAGTGGAGATGTTGCCCATAGCAACCAATCAGATTCTAGTTCTCACTTTCCTATTACATACTGCCAGCTAAAATCTGATTGGCTGCTATGGGCAACTTTTCCACTTTTCCTTTCCCACAGCTTAGTAAACCTGGCCCTTGGAGTTCACTTGCCATGGTTCACCACATCCACCTGTTGACAGAGTCAGTTAGTTCTGTCGTTCTCACTACCACAGAACGTTCCTGTGATTGGGAACATCTGCCTTTACATTCCATGCTGGAGTGTGTTCTGGAGTTAATTATTAATATTTTCGTTTTAAACAGCACATGGTGTAGATAGTAAAGAAACCTGAACAAAGTGCACTGTGATCTATGACTACTGCTCATTTTACAGTGGTTAGGTGTACTAGTGACTGCTTAATATGTCATTACCAATATAGTTCATTTTTTTTTCTATGTATTCCTTTGAAATCTGTATTTTACCCAGGAAACCCACTTACTTATACAGATTGTTATTTGAATGAATAGAGCCAACAAGAGGGGAGGAGAGTTTGTCAGCTCACTTTATTGATTCTACTGGTGACAGATGGTCTGAGATCCCCTTAAGTTTAATAACAACAAAATCACAGCTGATAATACAATCACAAGCACTAATCAGTCACCCAGAAGAAGCAGTGTCATGCAGTATGGAATCTCTTCATTTATTAATACATAGGCAAAATAGGTGCTGACCTAAGGTAATGCTGTTCAACGAGCAGCACTAACGCAATCAGGTTACTTATTTATACTTTCCTTCTTTCTTCAATTCTTCACATTTATAATGGGATGTCACACACACACATTAAATAAGAACCTGAGTGTAATGTAACCCAGTATCCGCATTACCTAGGCTTTCACTGTCCAGCGGAAAAAATGTGCGTACAGGCGTCTGGCAGTACGCAGGAGAGAGGGGAGAGAACTTCCACTGTCACTCCCCTCTCTCTTACTCTGCAATAAGCCTGCCTTAACTTAGACATACGGATCAACGGTCTATACGACCGCTGATCCGTGCGTATCCCAAAACTCAGCCTCTACAGCATCTGCCCACCCCCTGTCTATCTTTTATAATTTGCGCGGAGGGGAAGAGCCGCCCCATCAGACAGAACAACTATCATACGGAACTAAGTTACGTACAATGGAAGTTATTGTAAAATGTGCCCTTCGGTCAAAACAGGGCACTTGCGTATTTTGCGTGTGTAAGTGGCATAATGGACAGACCTGTGGAGCTATATTCTTATGAAGTGATTGGTAGGGTAACATTCCTGTCTACCATTTCCACTGCACTCACATAGGTCCAAATCCAGACCCCTTTCTGTACATGGGAAGGGGGGGGGGGTCTGGCAGTACAAACGAGATAGGGGAAGAAACTCCCGTCACTCCCCTCTCCCGTGCAGGCTCTATGGCAGTAATGCCGCCATCAGCCTACCTTAACTGAAATGTGCGGATCAGTGGTCTGTACGACCGCTGATCCTCTCATATATGTGATCCACCCCCACTGTACAATTTAAATGCACAGCCTATTTGTACTGAAGTGGCATCGTACAGAGCTAACTAGCACTAGTGCGCAATTACGCACTTTGGAGCAGATCCAGACCTACGGCTGCCGTCGTTTTTACAACGGCCGTATGCGTAAGAACGGCATTTCTGCCGTTCTGCGCATATGCCGGGCAAATTTTGCCCAGAGTAATCCATGGCTCTGGGATCTGGCGTCCGTAACTACAGCGTAGTTACAGACAAAGGGGCGTGCTGCACCATAAGTACGCTGTAGTTACGGAAGGTAGGCGGGGGGAGGGAAATTAGGAAGGGAGGGCTGGGGTAGGGGGTTATGAATAGATTCTCAGCGTAATTACCCACTGTTTTACGCCGGCTGAAGTTAAGGTAGCCTTCAGCCGGCATAACAGTGGGTAAGTACGCCGGGACAGGGGGAGTGTCGGGGGAAGTGCTTATGAGCTACGCTGGCGGTACTTACGAAGTAAGGCACAGCATAGCTCTGGATCAGGCCCTTTGCGGGTGTAAGTGGGGAGCTGGACACAAGTCTGAATCCGGCCCATAGTTATCAGTTTATATCACATACATGATCTTTGCTCATCATTTTATTTGTGAACTCTCTTGGCAAAAAAATCTCTTTTATTATGTTAGTTAACCCACCTTTATTAAAACAGTTATTATTCACCCTTGTTACTTAACAGGTTTTCTCTGTTTAATAAACATTGATGCTGAATGCCAGACTCGAGACAGCCATCTGTCTATATGCCCAACAGATGTTATAGTCAGCTCTCTCACAAGACACAAGCAATCCTTCAAATCCCTATACACTCTGTCACTGGTCAATGCAGGCGACCTTCTCTAAATGCCACTATTACAAGCAGTATTTCTTTAAAGTTCCCAGAGTGGCATTTTGTCATCTGTGTCACTAATTTGGACGAGTTATAAATAAGAGATTCAAATGAGTATTAAAATTCAAGATGAATGTAATTTAGAAAGAGAGCAATTAAAAGAACAGGATGAAGCTTATTCTAGGTGAAAGAAGTGACTTGTGTTCCATTTGAATTTGAATACTTGGTAAATTTACCTAACTGTAAAGCCCATACACATTTATTGAATAGTGTGTATGGGATATTAGGCAAATACCGTGCTGTGTCTCAGGGCACTTCCTCCAATGAGATAAGAACTAGATAAAACAATACTTTTCTAGTTACCAACTTGCCCCCTTCTTTACCACAAAAGGTTGCACGTATTTTGCTCAGCGTAATATGACCTTCTGCACAGTACAACCTCCCTTAAGAGATATGCCAGACACTTTACACTTACCCTTGTATTGTGCACAGTATTTTTCTATTTTCTGATGATCTGTATTTCTGGACAGTCACCCAACACCTCTGGGACCCATATAATATAATTCCAGTCCTGCACATTGAATATCCTTTCATTCACACCAGACTAACATGAAAAAGATTGAAATATTTGACAGCTTAGCACCATTAAGCTCATAATTAGAGTCAAGTTGTAAGTTTAATGCGCCATATCTATTACTGAATACTTTAATTACTTTAATCTAATTATTAAGTTTTCGCAATTCTATTCACTTTGAAGTTATGTGTCATTTAGACACTGTCTCAATAGTTGTCACTAATTATGTTGCACAATATAATACTGTGTGACCCTTTCCTTGTGGGACATGGATTAGGATCCAGACCGAGTGGATATAACTACTGCAGACTTTACACACTATGAAATGAACGTATTCAACCTTTCAGTGCTTTTACTGGCAATAATCAATTACATGCTTAACAGTATATCTTGAATATTTTTAATACTAAGAATTTGTCCCCAACCTGAATAATATGTGACAGATTTTTGTTTCTTCCAACTATTACATTTAACTTGCAGACAGTTCTAAATGTTCCTCACATATGGATTATACATAAATATAGGCAGTATCACTATCAGAGTAATCACAGACATGTCAGGGAGGCAACTTCCCAAGGTGCGACCAGACCGAAAGATAGGAAGTACAGGAGAGACGCATTCTGAGGGAACCTAGCACCCATCCACTGTTCATATGGCAAATTCCTGTATGCAACATCTTAACTAGGGGGAAGGGTGACCATTGATGCCTAGTAACCATTCTGAGTGAGCCATTATATGCTTTATTGATCTGTTTTCCCCTGTGGGTTGTTCCACATATGGTGATTGGAAAGCCCACCCGACAATCCTGTTTGAATGAGAGTCAGTATATTATCCTGACCTTGCTTTGAAAAAAGGAAAAGAATACAGCCAAATTTTTTTTACTTGTCTCACGTAACATCAAGCCTTCATATATAGACAGTGCAACAAGCAAACCCCTTATCCATCCTGTCATTAATCCCTTACATGATTCCTGATGCTTGTGTGTAATCCCTGAAAACCAGCTCTCCTCTGATAAGTGTATGTGCAGGCTTCAAGTACTTCCACTTAGCAGTATGTAGAACACTCATCACCTCATCCTGACTCCACAAAACGAAAAGAATGGGCAGCATCCTAATGCTGCTTAACAAAACTAGCTACCTTCAGAATTAGTCATTTAAAAAAAATAATAATTATATATATATATATATACGCAGCCTATTTCAGTTGCATTCCTACCATGCCCTGTTTAACAGATCAGCCAGTAAATATTGTCTCTAGAATGTACACTGGCAGCACCTTGTTACCCTGAACACTTCCTCATCAAATAGTACCCACATGTGACCTAGTAAATGTGATACCCTCCAAACCTGCAGATTATAACCTTGTGAATTAATGTTTGGTATATGTATGTAATCAGAATTCTAGAAGTGAATTTTGTCTGAGCTATTGTTTTTTTTTTATGAAATATTCTGTTTTTTTTATGCCCATGGCTTCAATAGATAAACCGCAGAACAAAAAGCTGAAAGAGCCATATAATGGGTTTGCAGTTAACACAGAGAGCACAGAACCTGTGATAACAAATGCTGTAACCTTCAAAGAAAACCTTTTGTTACATGTTGTGCTGCAGAGTGAGGATGTAATACAAACCTGCACTAGCTTTGCTGAATACTAAATTCATCCAGCCTATGTGCAGGTTCAGAGCAATATCTGGGACCTTTTCCTGCAAATCTCTGTCTAGAGGACTAATATGCACTGTGGAACTTACTTACAATACATGCGTTCCCTTTATGTAGAAATATTTAGGATAGCTTCAGAGTCAAAGGCGGCACATAGGACATTTTGTGATGTCCTTTACCTCTTTTTCTGAAGGTGTATCCATTTATATCCTTCTAGATTCTAGAAGGTGATTACTCGAGGTGTAAATTAAAATCTTCTGATGGGAATATCTAAGAGTCACATAATCTTGTGCTTGCATGCAAAAATGGAACTACATTTGACTGAGCTTCATGAGGAACCACTATGAAATTTAATAGAACATTCCAGGAATAGCAGAGTATGACAAGAGGTCATTATTTTCATGCATGCTGGGATTGGCAGAGATAAGGCTTTGGTCTATAGTTTTAATGAAGTGACTTTTGCACCTTCCAGTCAGGTTTTATGTAAGAAAGAGCATTCATAGGTGAAGAATTTAATAGAAACATTGAACTATAATATAACAGATGTAATAAAGGCAGTGCTCACACCGTCTCGCTCTAAGGATTAAGTGAACAGTTTTTTATGAGAAAAATAAAAATGAATGAAAGCAGGACAGGAATAAGACAGTAATTTTTACTCTTTATATTGTGCCTATTTCCCTGTTTTGGTCAAATATAGTATGTGATGTTCTTTTATTCAATTCATTTAAATCAGGTAGTTTTAGTCCAGGCTTCTCATAGTTTAAACCTACCTTACCTTCCTTTCAGTACGCCCGCCGAACCCTACCCTAACTTTTCCATGTGTTCGTATGTATTGGATCAGGCCCAAAGAGTAGAAGTGCTTTGGTTTCCTGCCCTGTCCTGCCTCCATCTGAATATTTGCCAGGATCCATTCTGGTAATGTGCTGCATACCAAAATGGAGCATTTGCCAATCCTAGTGATGACTTGTACTAATAATGGATCTTGTTCACAATTATTAACATATTTGACTCAGGAATGGAATAAGAGAATTGCCATTTTTAGTCAAATGCACAGTACTTGGCTTAGAAACCACTGATCTTACCCAGGGCAGCCACCTATGTGCTATTTCAGGAGGAGATGCAGTTGCCGGTCCGATTAGTTGAATTTCAACACTGATACGTAGCGTAATCGCTGCTGTATCAGTGCAGAAATTGTGTGGATTATGAATATTCCTATTGGGAATGGGTGCTTATAGCAAATGGCCATGTAAATGCCCAATAGTAAATTGTGCTGCAGTAGGCTATGGCGGGCTGGGAAGGTTAGGATTAGGCTGATAGAAGGGTAAGGTTAGGATCAGGCTGAGGGACTTGGAGGGTTAAGGTTAGGCTGATAGGAGGGTAGGTTTAGGATGAGTTAGGATGGTTTAGGGCAAGTAACCAGTTGCAGTAATCGGATCCTGATTACTTGCGGTGTCCATGCTGTCTACTATGGAACAGTCAAAAAATGACTCATATCACTGCTGCAGCACAGGAATATGATGTGTCGCACTGGTGCATATCGTACTAATGAACCAAACCCTAGTATCTGTATCCTAGCACAACCCCTGATTGCAATATATTAGTGTATATGCCATTGTGATTATATAGTCTTTACCTTCTCACCAGGTTACTGAATGCAAGGCTACAAAATCATGTGTCCCATTATAGTAATTGGCTGTTAAGTAAAACAACATGATCTAGAAAAGATATGCCTCAGAAACTCTGAGTCTAACTTCAGCACTACTTACTATCTCCATGCAGCTGTGATTGGTTACCCAGCCCTATTAAGGCTCCTTTGGTACCGTAGCTTATATTTGCTCGTCATAGTTCACTTCCTGTCTATAAAAGTGTGTTTGAAGTTGGCTCAGTTTCTTTTGATATCGTCCTGTGGTTGTTCTTGGCCTTTATCCTGACTATATTTTAGTGTTACCCTGTCTCAGCTCGTTTTTCATTTTTGTCAAGTTTGCCATAATAAAGCTGTTTGTTTTCCTTGGGCTCAAATTATTATGTCCTTCCTACTTCAATGTATGGAAATGATCCCCCCATAAGAGTCCCTTGTATGCCCTCACTCTTCCGTGAAGGGCTCTCTAATACATAGGGGGATTATAGAGTCCTTCTATAGGGGAGACATTGAGCACAATTAAGCAACAAAGAGCTTAATTGTGGGTCTATGGGTTATGCAGGAATGTCAGT
>WWET01002713.1:106093-121869 GCA_011038615.1 Limnodynastes dumerilii | reverse complement strand
ACCAAAACATCAGCCAGAAAGCATAGGAACTGAGAAGTGGTCTGTGGTCAACACCTGCAGAACCATTCCTTTATTGGGGGTGTCTTGCTAATTGCCTATAATTTCCAACTGTTGTCTATTCCATTTGCACAACAGCATGTGAAATTGATTGTCAATCAGTGTTGCTTCCTAAGTGGACAGTTTGATTACACAGAAGTGTGATTGACTTGTAGTTACATTGTGTTGTTTAAGTGTTCCCTTTATTTTTTTGAGCAGTGTATATATATATATATATATTTATATGCATTGTTTAAATAACAATTTAATGTGTTTAGATTGCACCATGTCTGGAATATGTCCTTGAATCAGTTACAAAGTATAGTTTTAAGGATCTAACGTCAGAATAGTTTTTTTTTATTTTTTTTCAAAAATATTTTTATTGAGGCTTTGATACAGTGGTGAAATGCAAAGACATACAGTCAATTACCATACAAATTTGGAATGATAACAGAGGTATAAAAGTGAGATATTACAAAGCAACCGACTGTACGATTGTTTATTCGAAGCCCTTTTTCTTTTAGTTATATATTGGAAGTTAACAAACAATTAATTAATTCCCCCCTCCCCTTAAAAGAAAAACAAAACAACAACAGTAAACATCATTGCCTATTACCTGTTTCCTGCCTAACAAGTTAGCGATCCATCCATGGCCAGACCAGCGAGTTGCGTTTCATATGGTGAGACATGTTTGATCAAGTGTAAGTATGTGTTATGTGTAGGGGTGTAAGTGTAAGCAGGTATGGAGCAATTATGTGGGAGTAAATGAGGTGTAGGAGCGAGTGTGGGTGTGTCTACCAGGATCATATGGTGATAGGTGGTTTGTTGGTCAAAAGTTGGCGAGAGTGCCAAGAGGTAGTTTGAAAGCAACTGAGAAGAGCTTGTTTAGTGTGCAATGGGAGTGATTAGATGTAAAGACTCCAGCATTGAAACAGACCCGGTGTCAAGAGTTCCCTATTTGACGATGTTTCCAGCCAATCCATGGTAAACAGGAAAAGGAGTCTCGCTGTGGCTAACTCTAGTGCTGGTTTTGTGGCAGACATCCAGTTTTGTAAAATTGCTTTTTTCCCCACAGCAGCCAGTATGGAGGCGAATTTCGCATATTCACTAGGGATGTCCGTCTGACCAGTGAGGCTCCCAAATACAGCCCACTGAGGTGTAGGAATGAGGGGCCTGATCCAGAACAACGCTTTGAAGCTAATTTACGCGTGGCGGAGACGTAAAATCGCGTATTTGTAAGTACTGCGCATGCGCACCTCAGAAAATACGCTAACGTTAGCGTAACGTAAAATTGAACGTATGGGCCATTCACATATTGTTAGCGTAAATTATTACGTGTGGGCGTGCCAATTTTACGTGACTCAACAATACGTTCGATTTACATGAAGTAGGTGGAGGTTTGTATTTAAAGTGTACAGTATGGGCGTGCTAAGCGGCGTACGTTCACATAGTCTATACGTCCGTTAGCGGACGTACGCTGTTACGCAAAAAAAAGTTAAGGTAGGGTTTGGGAAGCGGAACTCTGTGAAATACGTACATTCAAGGGGTGTGCCTAGGGGAGTGTATAAAACATACGCGTGCAACAATACGTTACGCGTGGAAACGTATTGCACACGTAGTTCTGGATCTACCCCAAGGTGTTTTCCTAATAGGTTGCTCCCACAAGATGCTAGATCTGTCCAAAAAGATTGTATGGACCTGCACAACCACAAACAATGAAGCAGATCTGCATTAGGGGTTTTACATTTAGGGCAGGTGTCTTCCGCTGAGAGATCGATTTGTCGTCTTCTCTTAGGAGAAAGGTAGGATTGATACAGTATCTTATAGGCCATTTTTTGATAGAAACTAGCTGGTTGGATTTTTAGGGATGTTGTGAATGAGGACAAAATATCTGATGGTGTAAGGTTGGGAATGTGTGAAGTCCAATTATTGACACTTTTAAGGTCAGTGTCAGGTATAATTTCTGGTTTTATAATTGTGTAAATTGCTGATATGGAGTTAGTGCCTTTTAAAAACAGAGAGTCAAGAATATTGGTTACATCTTGTGGTGATAATAGACGTGTAACTGATTGTGTGTAATGACAAATTTGGCCGTATTGAAGAGCATGGTGCGTTGATATAGAATATTTGGCCATGGCCTCTTGAAAAGTATATGGGTGACGGGAACTGTTTAAAATGTCACGTATGCGACCTATGCCTAGTTCAGCCCATTTTGTGAAAGGATATGTGGCTGTTCCATCTTGGAACTTTGGGCTTCCTAAAAAGGGAATAAAAGTGGAGGTAGTGACGTTCAGGCCTTTAGCTTTTCTAGCTAATCTCCAAGCTTTACAAGTGGAGGTGAGCAGAATATTGTCGATTTAAAAAGTGTGTTGAGAAGTGCTGGTGGGGCATGTAGTATATAAGCCAGAGAATATGGAGTGCACAGTTGGGCTTCTAAGGCTAAGTCAGTATATATTGTTTCCCCTCGAATCCAGTCAATGGCATGACGTATTAAGCATGCTATATTATAACATTTTATATTGGGTAAATTTAACGTCGGAATTTTAATCTTCTATTTTTATGATTTATCATACCATTTTACCATTTGTTTTAGCAATATTGGTCATAAGGTAAATTTATCAATAATACTTTAAGTAGAAAGTTCTTCAGTGGATTATTAAAGTTTTGTATTGCTCTTTAACTCAGCTTTAACCTTTACTTTCACTACACCTTTGCCCCTGCCATGAAATCTAGACTCATATGTGCAAAACTGTGTTGAGAATACTAAAGCTTACACAAGTTACACAAGTATGGTACACAAATATGAGCTGCAAGTGCAAAGTAATTTTCCATCTTTTCCACTATTGTCCTGTGATAATGTCTGTTTTTATTATGACCAAGGATGTCAAGAATCATATTCTTGCAGAATGTTTTTTTGTGCAATCAGATATTTAGGAGGAGGGGCTGAATCTATTGTAATCAGCTGTCAGAAATTCTATATAAATAGGCCGCTGACTCATTTGAGCTTGCTCATTGTAGCAGCTTGCACCCTAAAGTAATGCTTGCAAACTTAAGTGAGTTTGTAACAGAATCAGGTGCACAAATATTGACGCTACCATTAACTATTATTATTTTCATTTTGTTATATTATATTATTATTAATTCACTTCGCTTAATTCACATTACTTTAACTTATATCTTATCTATTTATCTTATACATATTATAGTCAGTGTAGTAACCGCATATATACATCCAGACTTTTCAACTTTTCATTATTATTTTTATCATTTTTATTACTGTATTATTCCTGTTATTTTTGGATATTAATTTACCTACCACTCCTATTGTATTTATACTCTGACTGACTTCACATTACCATTTGCCCTTACCAAAGTGACCAATGTTCTGTTATCTGCCAAATCCAATGCCACTAATCCATCCTCATCTTTCTTGATCTGTCAGCTGCTTTTGACACTGTTGACTATCCTATTCTGCTTCAAACCCCCCACTCTTTTGGTCTCACTGACACTGCTCTCTCCTGGTTTTCCTCCTATCTCTCTGACTGCACCTTCTCTGTTTCAACCTTTGGCTCACCCCCGCCCCTCTACACTCCCTGTTGGTGTTCCCCAGGGCTCTATCCTTGGCCTTTACTACTGTAACCTCCTCTTCATTGGTCTCCTGCTCACCAATCTTCAATCTACACTCAATGCTGCATCCAGTGTCATCTTCCTCTCATGCCACTCTATCTCGGCCTCTCCTTTATGTCAAACCCTCCACTGGCTTCCTGTCCTCTTCAGACCCTCACCTTTAAGGCCATCTCCTCATCCACTGCTCCCTACCTCTCTTCCCTCATCACCACATCTCACACCCCTGTCCAAGATTTCTCCCGTGCTGCAGTGGAGTGACCTCTCTTCTTCAGTCAGACTCTCCCTCACATTGCAGGTATTCAAGCACTCACACAAAACGCACCTGTTCAGGCTAACCTTCCCCTCCTCCACTTAACATTCTCAATGCATCCTACATCTATCCCTTTTTCTCCTCCTCCTCTCCTCCGCTCAAACCAGCAGTCCGCTTCCTTCCCCCTCCTTATATCTTCTGTAAGTTCATCCTTCCCACTTAATGTGTTAGCTCACGTGAGCAGGGCCCTGTTTGTGATATTTTTATGTTTATATTGTATTTTATTATGCGCTATGCTGTCCGTCCCTACCCTGTATGTTTGTACTGTATTTTGTTGTTGTATTGTGTTGTGTTGTTGCAGCGCTGTGGACAACTTGTGGTGCCTTATAAATAAACAATAATAATAATAATATTGAAAATATAGAAGGAAAATGAATACAGGAAGCTTCTACTGGGTAAAAACAATGGTATTTGAATATATACAATGTGTCAAATCATATACCTAATAATGGACTGCATTCATAGCTAATAATGTCTGCAGACTTCCATATGCTAAGTGCGCAGCACCATTATATCCACAACAGAGCACAGCTGACCAATGCTGCGCTCTGTGCGGATCAGAGCCCCCAACACAGGAGATACGCATGGGGCGTGGGCTGAGGCATTCAGATCGTACAGTAAGGGCTTGGCTAAGCGGGTTTTCGTGTGGAATACTTAAGGTAGGGTCCCTGCTGGCGGATACACAATCAGGAGGAGTGTCCTGCTCTCCTACATGCTGACTCGTGAATCACAATTTCCGTACAAAAGCATTCGCTACCATATGGGAAACATCCCTAACTGTGAATCCGGTCCCATATCACACAGAACCATGAACATAGATTAAGTGATTATTAATGTAAAAAACTTACTCCAAAAGGAACAACTTAATAGACAAATATACATGAGAACTGGTAAACAAAAAGATATTTAAAATGCGTTTCATGCTTCTGAAAAACTCCATCACCAGACTGGTCTAAGGTTTATTAATATTAATTGGATATTAATAACAATTGGAAAATGTCCATTTTGTGGAAGTCTGGTGGTAGGGGAGAGGGTGAGAGAGAGCCAGACAAGGCTCGGTTGACATATTGCATAGTACCATACCTCCCAAGTGTCCTGATTACAGCGGGACAGTCCCACTTTTGGGGGACTGTCCCACCTGCCTCACAACTTGTCCCAAGAGATCAGACTCTCGGGACAACGTTGTGGTTTTTTATTTAGAAGCCCCTGCCGCTGTGTATGTGGCAGGGCTTTTCACAGCACAGGTAATAAAGGGCTCCTACGGGACCCCTGTAGGACCAAACTTGTTACTGTGAACGGCAGTGAAACAGATTTAGTCGTACAGGGCTCCCATAGGAGCCCTGTATTACCAGTACTGCATCACGATGCACCAGACGGAGAGAGGGAGTGCCAGAGAGAGGGAGCGCCACGGAGGAAGGGACATCAAAGGTAAGTAAAAGAGGACATTAGGCTGGACATTAAAGGGGACGGACAATGGAGGCTAGACATTAAAAGGGACAGACAATGGAGGCTGGACATTAAAAGGGGCAGACAATGGAGGCTGGACGTTAAAAGGGGCAGACAATGGAGGCTGGACATTACAAGGGGCAGACGTGGTGATTTGACATTACAAGGAGCAGGCATGGAGGCTGGACATTACAAGGGGCAGACATGGTGGTTGGACATTACAAGGGGCAGGCATAGAGGCTGGACATTACAAGGGGTGGACATGGAGGCTGCACCTTATAATAAAGAGGCAGACATGAAGGCTGGACAAATAAATGGGGGAGACATATGGAGGCTGGACATCATAATAATAAGGGGCAGGCATGGAGGTAGGACAAATAAAGGGGTAGATATGGAGGCTGGACATATGAATCCTGGACAAATAAAAGGGGCAGACATATGGATGGAAGGTCTAATAATAAGAGTCTGGGCGGTGCAAGACACACTCACTTTCCCAGACACGCCCACTGAGTGGTATAAGACACCCCTTCTACAAGGCCGCAAAATTTTGTCCCTCTTTCGAATTTCTTAAATGTTGGGAGGTATTTAGTACTGGTGCATCTCATGGATGAAGACAGTCATTCCATCTTTAGACATGGGATGGGAACGGTAACAGTGTCTACAGAGAACTGATTCAACATTCTCTGTACTAATACACATCATTCACTAGCATACACACTAGGTATTAGAAACATGATAATAAAGCGAACATTATACAAGTTTATACATATAGTAGGAAAGACTGATTTGCATGTTATTTAAGAACGCTGCAGAACATCAGTGACAATGAAAAATGTAAACTATACAGTATGGAGCCAGCAGATTACAATATATTCATGCTCTCTAACTGTCTGGGTTATGTTTCATAACAGTGAGTGTGTTCCTAAGCATGCTCTGATTAACCAGTTATTACAGGCTGGCTACCACTATGACAACGTATTGGACATGTTATATCAGGGTTGCCAACTCTCCTGGAGACTCCCGAAATGTGGGCAGTTCTCCCGGGAGAGCCTGCAAAACAAATAAATCACGTCATTTTGCAGAAATCTATGGCTTCCCTCCGGGTTCTCCCGGAGCGAAGCTTTAAAAAGTCGCAGCCCTGTGTTATATCAGAACCTCCTAACTTTGACTTGAAAACTTGTCACTTTAGGGGCCACATTTACTAAGCTGCGAAAAACTAAAGTGGAGATGTTGCCCATAGCAACCATTCAGATCCTAACTCTCATTTTCCTATTGCATACTCAAGAATGTCAGCTACACTCTGATTGGTTGCTCTTGGCTGGATCTCCACTTTTCCTTTTCCACAGCTTGATAAATCTGGACCTAGGTGTTATGATGTGCTTACACACACACACACACACACACACACGCCTAGTCCAGTAATTGAACTCATGACCTTAAAAAGAAGTGCTAACCTATTGAGCCACTGTGCTGTCCCCATATGAATGATATGAGGAAATGCTGGAAGTCAGTGTAAGCTAGTGTGTAGTTAATAGGAGCTAAATTTATTATCATGTCCCTAGAAAACTACTAATAAAAGTAAATGTGACATTTTTTAGAATTTAGTATGCATCCCTTAGTGAATGCTGGTAAGATTTATTTACATGCTTTAAACCTCTCTATCTCTCTATGCTTATCTTTTATTACCATCCTTGGGCCCGATCCTGGGTTAAGTGAGACAGGGGAATTACGTGCGGCACGTATGTAGTTCCTCTGTCTGGAAGGTTATGCACATGAGCACAACCTTCTTACGATGTTGTAACGGTTGGCGTACATAAGATACGTCACGTACGCCGGCTGTTATGTAAAAGGGGCTGTCACCCCTCTAACGACAGTTGTATCTTTTCGCCGTGAACGCGAAGATCAACATGTTAATGAGGGGATGGGGCGGGGGAAGCCCTGTTACGACCAGGTCTGCGGCCGCAACGACCTGGTTGTAAACATTAGGGTAGGAATCTGGACAGATTTAGTACCGAGAGCGGGAAGTGCAGGAATCGTGCACCCTCCCCGCACACGTAGGATCCGGCCCCTTGTCAGTTTATGTCAGCCCAAATAGTTACCCATAATGTAGATTACAGGTTGCTGGAATAACAACCTACAAGTACCGGTATATATCTTCCTTTCTAACCTGCATTACTAAAATAACATCTGATTACTTACGAATGATTGTGTCATCTTTTCCATTCAACCAGTTGGGCGTATACCACCAAGATTATTATCATTATTCACAATAATCATCATCTTTATTATTTCATGTTTAGGTTTATTAGAATAATACAAATAAACATGATACTGTTGCAATGAAATGAAAGGAAACAAGTGCTGAACACAAAACATCTAAGCAATGCTAAAATCCAGCTCTGAATTGTGTTCTGTCACCTCCCTTTCCTCTTTGCCCGGTCTGCTCCAACTACAAAAATGATTGCAATTTATTAAGCCAATTTGACTGTATCACCAATCCTGTCTGTATCTAGCATCGTCATCACTTGAGGACAGTTGGGTTTTCCTTAGAAGCTCAATTTCTAGAATCTATGCACATGACCACTTAGGTGCTTTTATTGTTCCTGTAACTGATTTCTTGTCACGTGTCATATGATTAAAGACAAAACTTTGTAAAAATGTTATGATAAAAAAAAAGAAGGGGTTACCAGTCTGTGTAGAAGGGCACTGTGAAAAGCACCTCTCTAACACAGGTCTGGCTTATAGCATCAAGTAGGGGCTGTTTGAGGAGGAACATCCAAAGGGCCCAACCTATAGAGGAAATTCTCAGAATGATTACATAAAATTATGATTGGAGAAGGGATGGAAGTGCCATTATCTGGTATGTAACAAAACTAATAATGTGCCTTAAAAGCTTGTATTTTCTGGGGGAGGGAAAATAATGCAGCACAATTGTGTTTTGGGGTTGAAATATGTATTGGATAAATAAATGATTGATTAAAAGAAAGAATAATGGTCCGGATTCACAGTTACGTAGTTTTTGTCTTACGTACGTTGTTTTAAGAATTGAGCTACTACGCATACTTATTTACGCTATCTACGTACCATTTCTGTACGTAGATTGCGTAAGTGCGGTCTAAAAATACAGCTAATTAAGTCTGAATGTACTTAAATATACGTCCTTACGTAGCCCTATCGACACAGGGGGCTTTTTTTCCCCAGATTTTTCACGTGCGTATAATTAGGTAACTTCTCAATTCTACTTTTAACTGTCAATACGGTCCCAAATGCCAATCTGGCTAAGGTATTATTGTAAGTAGCTCCAGGAACTCCGGCTGGTAGCCAATCAATTCTGATTGGCTGCCAGCCGGTCACATGGCGCGTCCGTGAGCCAATCAGGGCTTGCGGCGGCCATTTTGGAAGAGGGCAGTGCGGTGAGCCCAGGGTGCATTGCGGTGCCGTGGTGAGCCAATCAGGGCTCACCACGTCACCAATCCCATTAGCCCCTGCGGTTGGATTAAAAATCCACTGCATGGGCTGAAAGGGGGCAGTAGTGGCCGGAAGAGGCCGAAGTCAGAAGGTGGAGCTGTGCTGCGGGGAAGAATACATCGCCAGAAGAGGCTGAATAAAGAAGTGCCCAGCGGAGGAAGACAGGGCCAGAAGAGGCTGAAGAAGAAGGACTGGAAGAATTGGAAGAAGCTGCGCAGGAAGACAGAAGACGGCAAGGGAGGCAGTGGGGAGCCCCATTGGGCTTCCACTGTCTCCTAACCTGCGCGGACAGGTAGCAACCCCCCACTGGACCACCAGGGAAAAGTTATTCAATTTCCCCCTGGCACAAGCAGGTCCTGGGACTGTGACCCTTCCCCCCCTGGCAACGAGCATACCGTGGCCCCAGCTAGGAGAGCCCATCTCCCTGCCCCACTGCCGCTAATGATACGGCCCAGTCCAGGCCTGGACTGGAGCCCAAGCCCCCCATAGGCATAGGGAGTGAGGACCACCCCCCCCCCATCTGAGGGCACTAGGCCCCATAGTGAGATAGGGCGCTAGGCCCTATTAGGTAGAGGGGTGCTAGACCCCAGTAGTACAGGGCAATAGGCCCTATAGGTAGTTATAGTAAAAGGGTACTAGACCCTTTGTTAGCGGGCGCTAGGCCCTGTGTGGTTAGTGGGCGCTAGGCCCCTTGTTAGAGGGCACTAGGCCCTGTGTGGTTAGCGGGCGCTAGGCCTGGGCATTGTTAGAAGAGGGTTAGACCCTTGGGTAGCAGGCACCACGTGGAGGTGGCCGGCAAAACTGTCTCCCCCTCCTGCGTGGACAGTTAGCAATTAGCCCCACTGGACCACCAGGGAAAGCCTTATAATTCCCCTGGGCAACGAGCAGGTCCTGGGACCATGCCACCCTCCCTCTCCCTGGCAACATGCACGCACTGAGGCCCCCATTTGAGGGCATTAGGCCCTATAGGGCGCTAGGCCCTTTGTTTGTTAGCGGGCGTCAGGCCCTGGTGAGGGACGAGCGCTAGGCCTGTGTTAGGCCTGTTTGGTTAAAGGGTATTAGACCCTGTTACTAGTGTTGGGCGCTAGGCCCATGTTAGGCTACTAGGACGCCGGATTAGAGGGCGATAGGCCCTGTTTAGGCCACAGGGGGCGATAGGCTCCGGTAGTGGTAGAGGGTGCCAGGCCCAATAGGAGGACACGTGACAGAGGACAAGTTGCGGTACTCTGAGGTAAGTGGTCGCTGGTAGGTGTGGCGGTGAGAGCGCACATCAAGGTGGTGAGTATCAAGACCTGTACTCTCTGTGTGGTGTTTGTTCCCCCTCCTTCCACGGGTGCGGAGACGGAGCCGGAAGGCGTGGGAAAGGTTCCGTTCGCTCGTCAGTCATTGGCGAAAAGAGGTGTCTGAGGCCCTGGCCGGTGATGACGAATACCTCACCCGTGACTAATTCCCCTCTCCCCTCCCACAGGTAGTCCTGGGTCTGATGTTGTACTAATGGTTGTCCTTTCTTTGCAGCATGAGAGATCGCCACGCCCGGGGACCGGGAGAGAAGCAGCGCGTCTTCTCTGGCGGTTCTTCAGGATCGGGTAGGAACCTCTGGGGTGGAGGCGGGCCTGGGTTTCGTCGGTAATTCACAGGGCGCCGGCGCACCACCCGTTACATTATTATACATGAAGAGATGCTGAAATAGTTAAATACATAGAAACAATGTACTTTAATAGTACTTTGATGAGTTTATTACATGACTATTTAGTAGATTACATATAATAAAAATGTCCCCCTCACCCTCTATCATGGTTTGATGGCTTGTTGTGTTCCGCTAGTTGCTGATACATCACGTGGCAGAATTCTTCCATGTTTTATCTGGCTGCAGTTGGTGGCATAGCAGATTGTACTTTTATTTGCTGTAGTTATACACTCCTACATGGCTTAAATGCCCACAAAATGTTTAGATGACTGACAGCATCTCATTCACTCTCTGTTATCAGCAACCAAGAATCCAGAGCCATTTGGCAAGCAATATAGAGATGAACTAGTCAGAGCAGGGCAGCTGCCAGATATTTTGGGGCCTGGGACACAAACTTGACACCCCGTCCCCTGTGTAATGTCATCTATGATGTAACATAGGCGGCGGGGGCACCATGGACCTGCACATTGGCCTGCTACTGTACAGCTCTATTAGGATACTGCTGATACCTGCTGCTGCAGAGCTATGGTATGTATCGATGGGCCCCATCACCTCCGGGCCCAGGACATGGTCCCGGCTATCCCCCTCTGATGGTGCCCCTGAGCCTGAGGATGACCTGTGAGCTAGCATTATGTTGCTGACAGGATCAGGAGGATTATGATTCTACTGGCACTGCTACTGCAAAGGAAGGCAGTGCACTTTCCCCGAAGGGCTGTCATGGTCATGGATTTTATGTGAGCAGTCCATGTATTTAAGTAGATAATTAGTACAATGGCTATTTCCAAGGATAATGTTCACTTCAACCGTCTGATAAAGAGCAATAGAAGAAAGACTGAATTTTGTAGCATGGACACTTGACCGTAAGCAGAGGCAGAAATAGACTCAGCCAGGCCCTGTATCAAGGGTGTTGGCAGATGGATCGGACTCACTCATCCAGCGCATGTGCAGTGCAGCAGCTACCCTATCTAACTATATAACTGCTATGCATATTAGAGCACTGACAGTACATGTAAATAACCTGCCAGCCACTGATAGCTTATAGCTGTCTCTAAGGGGCCATAGCAGGACAGTGCTTAGTCTGACACTCCTGGCTGACATATCCTCCATGGGTGTAGGGTGGAGTACTGCTTTGGACCTTCCCTATCCTCTGGGCCCCATAGCAACTGCACCCCTTTGTTCATGGTGGTTACATCACTGACCTTAAGCAATTTCTTAAATAAAGCCTACTGCACGTCACAGGGTTTTGGATATGGCTCAGGGTCCCCTGGGTTAAGGGCTGAATACAGGAAGCATGGGGGTCTGATGTAGGCCTTGCTCATTGGTTGGAGCACAAAGTGGAACACTGGGAGGCATTGTGGAGTAGAATGAAAATCCCAAGGAGAGGTTCTAGGGGAGGATTAGCAGGCAGGAGCAGATAGGACTGTAATGGTTCAGAAGCAGTAAGCTGCAATGGTTCAGCAACAGTAAGATCTGCAATGGGTCAGAAGCAGTAAGATCTGCATTGGGTCAGAAGCTTAGTGCAGTGGCTTGGATGAGAGTAGCACACACACACTTGCAGACTGAATTCTGGAATTTGTAGTGCAGAGGCTAGGGTGAGAATAGCACACACACTGCAGACTGAATGCTGGAACTTGAGGTGCGGTGGCCAGGGTAAGAATGGCACACACACTGCAGAATGAATGCTTGAATTTGTAGTGCAGAGGCTAGGGTGAGAATGGCACAAACACTGCAGAATGAATGCTGGAATTTGTAGTGCAGAGGCTAGGGTGAGAATGGCTCACACACTGCAGAATGAATGCTGGAAATTGAAGTGCAGCTTGAATGAGAATAGCTCATACACTGCAGACTGAATGCACTAGGAGATGGTCACTACAATAATCGGAGAGACAAAATAGCAAAGCTAACACAAGGAGAGATAAGTACACACTAGGAGACTTCGGGAACCAGGAACATGATACAACGTCCTTGTTAAACTGACGGGATGGTGCCAGCAATTTAAATGAAGAGCACAAAGCACTAATTGGCTGACCAGTTGTCAGGGAAGCAATGCAGACGATTGGAACAGAACGGTCAGGTGACCGCATTCCAAAATGACTGCAACAAACCAGATCATCTTCAGGCTCAAGTTTAGCAGTCAGCCAAAGGTTAGGAAACGCCGGTGAAGAGACTGAGTGGGCCGCCCTGGAGGTCCTGGACCAGCGTGGCTGGCGAAACCCAAGGAAAGACTGTGTCTGACCCTTAAAGTCCAATGCTTTGTGACACTGCATTAATGATAGAAGTTGGACACACAATTTTTGTATCAAAATAATGGGTAAAATGCACATATCACAAATGCCCAACAAAAAAGAATGGAATAGATATAACCTGCATTGGTCCGACAAATGCTTGATAATGTTGCCTGGTTGTGAGTAAAGCTATTTCCACACGGTTATTGTTGGCATGCAGTACTTCCAGTGCTTGCTATTTTTCTTGAATACAGTCATCAATATCTTATTATATTGCTCTACTCAAACACATTTATCATTGTTTTACCTCAGTACTGACAGATTCACAATTATCAGCCATATTTGTTGTATATTACAAATTTCCAAAGTAGCATCCTCAGATGTCTACAACATCAACATTTCTATAACGTATCCTCACATGTACAAATGGTTGAGAAATTGTGGAAAGTGCCTGCTCTGGTATTACAATATCAGGATCTGAAACATCAGAGACCAGTCACAAATAAAATCATGTGATCTGATATACTACTCCTCACATAATGCATTTCATGTTATATAACCACTTAAACAAAAAAAATTGAAATGTCAAAACACAAACAACTTTTTGATGTAATATATAATAATTCCACACCTCCTTTTTTTAATTAATTAATTAATCATTCAATCAATATTTTAAATGTAATATCAATAGCATATATATGTACCCAACTACTTTACTCCTATTCTTGTATGGCAGTCTTCCCTAATCAATTTTTTTCATATTCAGCAGGTCAAAGGGATTTGGAGGAAAGGGTACGATAGGACAGCATTAGCTAAAGCAGAAATTAAATCTATTCTTTAATTAAATACCCTTGTAACCAAACAAAAAATTGAAACTCCAATGTTTTATTTAACTTTTTAATTACCTTGTGTTCCTGCTATAATTCTTAATGATATTATGAATTAAGAATACTGAAATTAATACTTGTAACTTGTGACGGATTTACTCATTTGCCACACATGACATTGTTTTTTAAACATATGTAGCCATTAATTAAGGTCAAATTAAGCCAGTGTTCATTATATTTATGTTTTGCTTCGTGTGTCTGTTCATCGATATTAACTTTGTAACCTTGATATGTTAATTAATATACATTTTTATTTATATATTTAGTATATATTTTAATATATGATTTTAAGCTGGCAAGTTGAAGTTTTTGTACCCACTAGAAAAAGATCTGCAACATTCCAATCACTGACTAATGAAACCGATCACGACCTTGATGAGCATCTACATCAAAACATCATTAGCAGGAATAAGCTCCACCTAATTATCATTCCCTTCATTACTTTCATTACTGACACTTACACTGGAGGATCAACTAGAACTTATAGATGGGAACAATCTTGGATACTTTTTTAATCAATTACTTCATTACTACAATTGACATTAACTGCTGGAAACCCAAAGAAAGAACTGAATGCTCAAACCTTTAGAACTGCCGCACTGCTATGAGAAAGGCAAAGGTTTCTGAAACATCAGTCAGCAGCTCCGCTTATCAATCCCCTGTTTACCAGCAGTCATCTCCAGTGTATCCATTACTCTTCCATCCAGCCACTTTCAAGTTTCCTGTGACTTCCTACATACTATACCACGTCAGTTTCTATTTCTACTCTGGTATGAAGACTGATCTTTTTAATCAATTATTGATGCTTTTATTATTTTGATTTTGTTTGTTTTATCCATGGATTTGAATGCTATTTATATATGAAGATTTTATATTGTGATTTTTTACATTATGATGGGCCTGATCCAGAGCTACGTTTCTATTACGTTTCCTAGCATTGCGTATTTACGCTAGCGCATTTACTATGCACTCCCCTTGGCACTCCCTTTGCATGTACGTACTTTGGGCGTTTTACGCTTCCCGAACCCTACCTTAACTTTACACAGCGCAAGTATTGACGTATGTATAGGAAACACGTAATTACGAGCCTAAGCGCGCCCATACTGTACAATTTAAATGCCTCACCCCGCCTCCAAATCATAATAAAGGGTGTCGTATGGCTGGCACGGCCCTTCGTCCGTAGCAGTGGCGTGGGGCAGGAGGGCATGAGCCCCCCGGGCCGCACCGCTATCAGCTTTTTTAGGGCCGCCTTCCTGCTATCATATTTGCTACTGATAATTCTGTGCAAGTGGCTGTGCTATTCACATAAATAGTATTCATAGGAACAAATCTGCATCTGTGGGCTGTGGAGTTATGTTGCTTCCGGGCTCCGCACAGGAGTAAAGGTCCACATCCGCAAAAATCTCCACAGCAGGGCTGGCAGTCTGTGCTCCTCCCCCTATGTCCCTGCATAAGCGAGAGTTCACCCAATCACTGAGAAGTAATAAGAAGCAAGCAATACTGCTGTGCACATGTGTGAGCATTGACTGGTCACACATACAAGGATATTTGCACCACCCCGTTTTCTCATTTCAATATCGCAATACCGATGGTTCTGCCTGTGTGTATTATAGACTGGACCTGGCTGCATCTCAGAGAAAACGGCAGGTGGCACAGATATCTATGTATGTGTGTCCAGTCAATGCTCTCACACATGTAGACAGCGGTATTGCCGGCTTCTTCTTTCAATGACATCACTGGACGCTGCAGGACTTCTTCTTTCCGGATCTCTACAAATGACGCTGATGCTGCTAGGGGGCAGTACTTCTTATAGTGAAGATGACGTCAGTCCTCTACTGTTTGTGACGTCATCTCCACTATAAAAAGTACTGCCCCCTAGCGGCATCAGCGGCATTTGAAGAGATCCAGACGGAAAGAAGAAGTCCTGCAGCGTCCAGCGTTCACCAGCAGCTGAAGAAAGAACACTGGCCACCGGAGAGGAAGACTTCAATCAAGTACAGAAAAATCATCTCACCTAGAAGAAATAAAGAAAAAAGAAGACTTCAAAACGTGAGTGTAAAAATATTTTTATTTAATACACACGATACAAT
>WWET01002713.1:84338-101065 GCA_011038615.1 Limnodynastes dumerilii | reverse complement strand
CACGTTCCGTTCAAATTTATCAAACAAGGATGACTGCCTCAAGATATAGGAGTCATGGCATGACCCAGGGAAGCCAGCAAACACACTCAATATTTTCATTTTAGCATCACAGACCACCTGAACATTCAGGGAATGGTTGACGGTTCAGTTCACATATACCTGGGAACGCAGTTTAGGTGGTCTCAGCGGTATGTGAGTGCAATCTATAGCTCCCAGGACATTGGGGAATCCTGAGAGTCTATAGAATGCCAGCTTATGAGCGCGCCATTCTGGCTCCTGGCCGGGGAAGCAAATATATGTCCGCGCTAGTTTCTTAAGTACACTTAACACATGAGATAAGTGACGACTGAAACTTGGCTGTGAAAGTCCAACCACTCTCCCACTGACAGACTGGAAGGAGCCAGTTGCAAGAAAATGGAGGACAGCCATTAATCTTTGCATCCCAGATAATGCATGACCCCTACCTGTTGTTGGGTCCAAATCCCTTCTCACCTGCTCATAGATGCTCAGGAGGTTAGCTCTGTTGAGCCTAAACAGCTACACAACCTCCTGGTCAGACAGGGAGTCCAGGTCCATACGCACATTATACACACGGGGTTGCCGAATGATGCGCCGTGTGCGCAGAACCTGGGGCTGGTGATGGTCACTCTCCTCCTCCTCCTGAGGTATACTATGTGTGACTGCCACAAGGGCAGACCCACCAGCATTAAGCACAACAGCATCCAAACACATAAATACACCCTCCATCTCTGTGAAAATAGTCAGATATGCTTGCAATTAAGGTCTTCCTTTTATAGGAACCATAATGCAGCATAAACTTAGTAAAGGTGGTTTAAATAATTATAATTTAATTTGAAACCATGTAATAGTGTTTGTGATTAAAATTAGTCAGTGTTGCTGATGTTAATGATTTCAGTTGTAGCACATGAATAAATTGATTTCTTCATGACTTGGGTTCCAGAAACCTATTTGAAACTTTAACTATATGTTATTTCATGGTGATTTCCTTTCAAATCTCACCTATTTCATTACGATTTGATAGTTCGCGATATAGATACGATTTTTATGCGATTTAGATGCAATTTGGCAAAATCGCATTTAATGAATACAGTGATTTGTATATTTTACATTGGAAAAAATCGGGATCGCGATCTAAGGCGAGACGATTTGATTTGATCTTAATATCACACGATATTGACCTTTGTGAATACCGCGATGTGAGTTTTTAAGCATATATCACACGATTTCATGGGCTTTTAGACAAATCTCGTTTTGTAAATGAGGCCCCTGGTGTGAGATAGAGGCTGCAGGTATATCATTTAGCACAACACACCTCTAAACACTCTGAAGCTTTATATGAAAACATTATTTCCAGTAAAAATGTTTCAGGATCTTCAATCCAATTCAGTAAAATTTCTCTGAGTTATGATTTTACTTTTTAACTCCTCCAAAAAAACTCCAAAAACATTTAAAACCATTTTTTATTATTATTTAAATATTGGCTTAACTTCCTCCTCCTCATATAAATGTAACATGTAAACCAGGGAAAGACGCTATAGGCTGGGAACATGGCTCTTCCTGGGGACAATTTTAGGAATACCTGCCCAGAAGCGGTTAAACATCATCTTTGGACAGGGTTTACTGAAACAGTTTTGCAGTGCTTGGAATGTGAATGTGTAGTCTGGCATCTGCAGTTTGCTTGTGCCATGAGGAGGATACTGCAGTAAGCTTGTAATATTTACCTGCGCTTTCATACCAAATTAATTAGGTAAATCTATTTTATCTTTGTAATTGACATACTCGTTAAGCTCTCATCCTGAAATAATGAAAACGCCAATTGTGGGATTTGCTAAAGAGGAGCTGCTATGCTTGCTTTAATGGTCAGGACAAGTATGATTACACAAGGTGATGTTACCAGGGAAGCCTTTTTACCTAGAAGTACATAGAGATAAAAAATAATGATCCATTATAACCATCCAGCATTCAGAGGATTGTAGTACACAAAGTTCACTGAACAGGTAATAAACTACAAGTATTTTAATAGACTGTCAACTAATTGTGTCTGACATAGTAGGTTGCCTTGATAGCTGGGTGAGCAGGACTGAATGCATCTAGGCCACTGAGAGAATTTTAATAGGAGCATAAACACCTATGAAAAAAAATGACCAGCTTGGTTTTGTAGCAAATTCTAACTCAACCATCTCATTGATAACTACAAATGAATCAGTCAAGAGAGAAACAAAGTTCAACAAGTTTAAATATGTTATTCTTATAAATGACTGCCTATTGCTCTTTATGCCCTTGCTGTTCATTTTCCTTGTATTTTCCTTTCTGGCCTGATAAAGATTATTACAGAATTCATGCTGATACATGAAACTGCAGTCATCTACAGATTAGCAGAGGAGAGCTGCTTTCTATTACACAGACGTTACATCATGTTAGTAAAGATTAATGAAAACTAAAGTGAGGGCATGTCCATTTTAGTTAATACATTGTGCCAAGTGAAATGCTTTCCTTAATACGTTTTACTCAGGTTGATTTTAGTACATAAAATGATGACCGGATCAAAGGACATAAAAAGGTCACTTTATCTCTGTGCCAATCATCTTCTGTTTTTTTTTATAATAATCTCTCCACTGGATGGCATTGTTATCTTTACATTTTACTATGTTATAATGCAATGATGACCTCTACTTCTCTCACACCCCCAGACCTGATAACACGGAGGCAGCATGGGCATCCTCCCATGGCCGGATTAACAATGGGGCTGATGGGACTACAGCCCCAGGCCTCCACTGTTATCCGGCCAATCAAAAATCCTTATGATCCCATTTCCTAGGGAGTATGCGCGTATCTGGCGATTTCCTGAACATCTGGCGGATAATGAGGATTTTCGCCAAGAGACAGCAAGCGAAAACCTTGAGGGACAACATGAGGCAGGTGGTAACAGCTGCGTTTGATAATTACATTGATAGTCCCACAGAGGTAAATTTCTAAACTTATGATCAAGCCCGTAAAAATTTAGACCAGCTTTTAACTACCCAAGCCATTGTGAATACATCAGATATAAATATTATCGCTGGGGATATAAAGCAGGTCATTTACTGGCAAAATTGTCTCGGCCACATAAGCTGAGATCTCATGTAATTGCCATAGAACGAGAGAGTGATGGAGGCCTCAGCACTACATCGTCAGAGATTTTGGAGCAAATTCAAAAATATTATAGTGAACTTTACCAAAACAAACCAATTGATCAATCTATACAATCTAGATTGCTTGGTGAGGCAAACCTACCCAGATTGACTGATGATCAGAGAGAGAGCTTAGAAGGAGACATTACAATAGAACAAATCAAAGCCATTATAAAAGAACTAAAACTTCATAAAACACCAGGACCAGATGGTTTTTCAGCCAGTTATTATAAACTGCTTAGCGGTCAGAGTTCCCCAATACTAGCAGATATGTTTAACATACTTCTCAGACAAACTGGGGGGGTGACCCATCTTTTAACGAAGCACTAACCCTTGTTTTGCCGAAACCGGGGAAAGATCCCCGGTTGGTGCAGTTTTACCGCCCCATACCCCTTCTTAACACGGACATAAAAATCATAGCTAAAGTAATAGCCTTGCGCCTGCAAACCATACTCCCCTCAATTTTAACTAAACACCAACTGGGATTTACCGCTGGGCGTCAGTCTGTCAAGGGGATTCGTACAGCCATAGCAGCTGTAATTCAATCATATCAATTTTCCCATAGTCAAAATATGTTACTTAGCCTAGATACAAATAAGGCCTTTGATAATGTGCTGTGGCAACATTTGTTCAAGATATTAGAGATCAGAGGTTTTGGGACAAATTTTGTAAATCTAATAACCGCCTTATATAACACTCCGCTGGCCTTCCTCTTGGTAAGTGGTCTCAAAAGCTCCCCCATTATATTATACAGAGGAACAAGACAGGGGTGTCCCCTCTCCCCACTGTTATTCAATTTGGCACTTAACCCTTTACTTAGAATACTAGAAAACTTTACAAATTTTGAGGGGATTAAAATTGGATCCAACAAGGTGAAGGTTACCGCCTTCGCCGATGACCTTCTTTTGTATATTAACAACCCAAGGAATTCAATTCAACAGATCATGGACAAATTGGAGGAGTATGGAGACATCTCAGGATTTTGTACAAATAAAGGCAAATCAGTGGCGCTCTATTTATCACCACATTGCCGTATACCAACATGGGGTCATATGTTCCCAATACAATGGGCCAAATCCCATTTTACTTACTTGGGGGTCCAGATTTCTAAAATAGCGTCCAATTTATACCCACTGAATACAACTAAAGTCATTATCTTGCTAGAAAAAGAACTGGAGAGCTGGAAAGATCTCCCACTATCTTATACAGGCAGAGCAAATCTATTTAAAATGGTGTTGTTCCCGAGACTCCTCTATCTCCTCCAATCGCTGCCCCTTCTATTGACCAAAAAGGAAACAAAACATATAAACTATCTTTTTTGACACTTTATATGGAAAGGTAAGAGAGCTAGAATCAGTTTAATAAAACTTCAAAAACTTCAAAAAACTTTCCAGATATCGTAAAATATTTATTTATTTATTTATTTATTAACAGGTTTTTATATAGCGCCCACAGGTTATGTAGCGCTTTACAATGTTACAATCTTTATAACAATACTGGGGAATAACAGACAGACTGTTTGGGTAAGAGGGCCCTGCTCACAGGCTTACACTCTATAGGACAATGGGTTTGATGCATAAGGGAAAGTGCTATATATCACACAATGGACCAGCCAGGGTGTATGACAAAAGTGCTCATTGCTCTGTATGCTCCAGTCACACAGCAGTGTAGTAGCAGAAATGAGGGAATTGTAGAACAGGGAGCGTGCGGGTTTGTGTTCGTAATGTGTTAAATTGTAGAAGTGGTTGATAATATGGTATTTAATGCTTAGGGTGGTTGTGGAATTTGATAAGCTTGTCTGAAGAGATGAGTTTTAAGGGAACGCTTGAAAGATTGTAGAGTAGTGGATAGTCTTAATGAGCGAGGAAGGCTATTCCAGAGAGTGGGTGCTGCCCGGGAAAAGTCTTGCAACCTTAAATCTGAGCATTTATGAGGTACAGAGGTGAGTTGTAGATCTTGTGATGATCTGAGAGAATATAACTAGGCAGCTGATTTAAGATATAAAAGGGATTGGCTATTTTATAAGGACACCTACACAAATATCCGGATAGAAGAATGTTTTTGGGAGGGAATGAGTTTGCGAGCCTTCATGCACTGTGGAGACTGGGAGACCGCCCTGAATGTTAGATTAAACCCACTGTTATGGAACTCTAAAAAAGTATGGCACCTGATCAGAAAACAATTCAATCTTAATTCTCAATATACCATACATCTTCCATTTTTACGTAAACCCAACTTCCAGAAAGGCGCAGCATCCTACCCCTTCAACGTTTGCCAGTTTTGGGAGGTGTGGGCTCAATTGGTCAATTGTTGGATAGGTAGAGAAGGAAAATTTTAACTTTTCAAGAAGCAAAATAAAAGTTTGCCTGTCTTCAAGCTTTTCCTATGGCATACCTACAAGCCAAACACTATATAAAACAGGTGATAAGGAAATTTGAGGATACTGATTGGCATAATAAACTGGATAGCGTTTTACTACATCCCTCCCCCTTGAAAAGAGCTTTATCGATACACTACATTTTGTTGAGAGAAGAGGTAGATTAGGTTTGGCTAAATGGTTGACGGTGTTCCCAACTTTGAACATAGATCAGATATTGTTTAGATATGGCCAGGCTGGGGGGGGGGCAGATCAATATTGTGCCCATATGCTATGCTTCATTCATATAGCATGGGTGCTTTTTAAGGGAATAGGGTAAAAGACAGAAACATTAAATTTATGGCAAAAGCCAAAAACCTTATTAAATGCACAAAAGTTGATGAAACTTTTCATATACACACTGAATTTACACTAAAACACCCGGATTCACACAAAGAACCAGAAACCATATTAAATGTGTAAAAAAAAAATAAAAGCTGCCAATGAATTTTAATCATAATAGCAAAATTATTATTTTATTTTTGTGAGTCTGTGACTACAATTAATTTAGTGATTATTTTTTATTAAATAAAATAAGTTTTGGGTTATTTTTTTTTATAAATAAGGGGGCAACTGAAGGGGGGGTGTTAACAAGCAACTTAACTGCCCTGCAGTTTTAAAAGGCTATACAGTTATGCACAGAAAAATTCAATTGTTATATGCTATGCTTCATTCATATAGAATGGGTGCTTTTCAAGGCAATAGCGTAAAAGACAGAAACATAAAATTTATGGGAAAAGCCAAAAACCTTATTAAATGCACAAAAGTTTCACGAAATTTTTCATATACACAATTAATTTACACTAAAACACCCGGATTCATACAAAGAACCAGAATCCATATTAAATGTGTAAAAAAAAAGCTGACAACCACATACTGTATGTGGGGTTTCCAGCTTTTATTCCATACATTTAATATGGTTTTCAACTTTTTGTGTGAACTTGGTGTGCAAATGGCAGTGTGTGTATACGACTTTTTTTGGAATTTTTTATTGCATTTTATATTATTATTAATAATGACTTTTATTAATAATTAATATTAATAATGACTTTCATTTATATGGCGCCACATGGTATCCACAGAACCGTACAGAGGCAATAGGAAAGCCGTTACATTTAAAATATAATAATTAACAGGGTATAAATCTAAAAGTAAGGAATGCAATACAAGTACAACGCAAAAATTAAATACAGTACAAAAATAGTAGAATATCTATGGAAAATAAAGATGCAGGATATGTGTGTAGGAGTAGATGAATAAGGAGAGAGATAGACAGTAGAGAGATGGGAATTTATAAAGAAAAGGTAGAGGGGTGATGACAGGATGTAGCTCATAAGAGCTAACATGCTAACTGAGAGGGGGTAAACAAACAGGAGACACAGGGATAAAAACGGTAAGATAGTCTGAAGAAGTGGGTTTTGAGGGAGTGTTTGAAGGATTGGAGGGTGTTAGATTGCCTAATAGGTTGTGGTAGGTTGTTCCAATGTAGAGGGACGGCTTTCTAACTTTTTCCATACACTTAATATGGTTTCCAGATTGTACAATGCATTTAATATGAGTTCTGACTTTTTCCACCACAACAAAAAGTTGGAATGCAATTCACACTCTTTACTTAAATAATGCATGAACAATAGTGAATATCAAGGGAAATGTAGGTGGTTAGAGGGAGGTGATATTTATGCCCTCTACGGTACTGGCCATGGCCACAAAAATGGTGACACCCACGCATCATGCCCACTTTAATAGGCCCTTGATAATTTTCAGCCCCAGGCCTATGTGGCCCTTATTCTGGCCCTTCGTCCTCCCCTCCCCCCATGCTCCTTCGGTGTAATCCCTACAGAGCCATCCTTTACCTTCACCTCCATTCATTCCATCTTGTAAAGAAATAGGTGTCCCACATAGCGATAGTTACTCTGCACCTTATTTCTCACAGGGATTTGATATGTATCCTCCCACGTCTCATCTCTCTCTCTACCTTGGCCTGTCTATCAGAATTGTATCATGTCCTTACATAGAAACATAGAAAGTGACGGCAGATAAGAGCCACATGGCCCATCCAGTCTGCCCAGTTATTTATTTAAAACTACACTGACCCTAGACCCTATTTACCCTCAATTTAGTTTGATATTTAGGATATCCTTATATTTATCCCAAGCATGTTTACACTGTTCCATTGTGTTAGCCTCAACCACCTCAGATGGGAGGCTATTCCACTGATCTATTTTATCTATTGTCCATTTCCTCATCTTGGGCTTGTAACCAAACAAGAATTGTTTTATTTAACTTTTTAATTACCTTGTGTTCCTGCTATAATTCTTAATGATATTGGAACCGAATGCAGAGCTCCGGCCGCATTGCAAATTCGGCCGGAGTTTTCCGATATGCTCTACTGTGCATGCGCAGTAATTCTGTAACGTAATCTACGTTACTTGTTGCAACGTAGATTGCGTATACGTCTTTAAGACCGCGTATACGCAATCTACGTTGCAACAAGTAACGTAGATGACGTTACAGCATATGGCCCCTTGCCCTGATGGCCTATATATCATCACTACAGTTTGAAGAATAGAAGTTTGTTCTTAAATACTCCCTATTAAAATTTAATTTAACACTTCCTTCACATACATTAATACGCCTCCTCCAATTTTTTCTACTCTATCTTTCCTAAATAAATACTTGTTCTTATTATTTTAGATTTACACCTTGTATATCATTTTTTTCTGTTACCTGTATGGCGAAAAAGTCACTTTGTGGCACCTTATAAACAAACAAAAACAACAACAACAACAACAACAACAACAATAATAATAATAATAATAAATAAATAAATAAAAACTGCATATGGGATATAACAAAATGTAAAAAGTCAACACTTGATAACAGAATAAAATTTTTCATTACATTTTCAAGGTTTCCATTAATACATCGCTTACCCGTAATCCAGTATACAAGCTTTGCATCATACACCTACACTCCATGTAGAATATAATGACTTATATTGAGCGCTCCATTGCCTGTCGATCTAATGAAATCACCTGCTTCATCTACTACAGCAAGCTGTGAACATAAGAGAGCTGTTTGTTCATATCTATACACAGCTGTGTGAAAGGATGTGGATGAAGCTACATCAATTCTATAGCAATGAATGCACTTCACAAGGCCACAATATCTCTCACCATGTCTGTTAAATAAAAGTTTCCCTTGTCCATGACAGAAGCAGGAGCTGGCTGGCAAACTTTAGTCAAACTTATAGGGCAATCCCACAGCAGTGGCCCATAACTAACGGATGGAGCACATTACAGTTTACATTATAACAGTGGTGACCCAGAGTATAAGCAGCTGCACCACCAGCAGGAGTTTTATAATCATCATAAGTATCCTGCCATTACTATGGTGTTATATCCGAGAATGTATGAGACCTGACTATCACTTTATACAGTCAAATAAGGTGTTGAATGATATACCTCAATGTAACATATTACTCACACAATCTAACATATTAATTAAGTCATACAATGTAACCTATTAAGTCGCACAATGTAACACATTACATAGTACTGTCCCTCTCACACTGCCCATACCATCTATCCCGCTGCCAATCCTATTTATCACTATCACACTGCCATACTACCAATCACACTGCCCATACCATCTATCCCGCTGCCCATCCTATTTATCACTATCACACTGCCATACTACCAATCACACTGCTCATACCATCTATCCCGCTGCCATCAGGCCCCCAACATATGCTTATTCTTTACTTGATAAATTTAACATTGCAGCTAATACACACTGTGCACCCCCCTCATCATATACACACACTTTGCCCCCTTCATCATACACACACACTGTGCCCCTACTGGGAACTAAGTAGTGTCAGAAAGCCTTTACGGTCCATTGGAGCACAACCAAGACTGAAAGCTGGAGATCACAATCAACGTTTTGGTCAGGTCTGGCCGGATGGTAAGCTAACATTGCCGGGTGGAGCACCCGGCTAAAATGCCCTGGGGAGAACACTGGTATGTATGTATGTATGCTAATATATATTTATATTTTTTTTACATCTGATGTGTGTTCATACGTTTATATATATATCTGACAGGTGTATACATGTTAATGTAATATATATATATATATATGTATATTCCCATAATGTGTCTCCCCCCTCCAAATATCCCCATCATGTGTCTCCAGCCCCCCCACCCCCCCAAAATCCTTTTCATGTGTCTCCAGTCTTCCTCCTCCAACACTCCAATCATATGCAATCATATGCAGCACCAGCCCCCCTCCCCACCCCCAGGATTCCCATCATAATGCTCCATCAGCCCACATTATGTAAGTAAAAAAAACTTACCTTATCTCTTCCTCCGCAGCGCACACTCTCTCCTGCTGCATCCAGCAGTCCGACAACGTTCCGCCCCATGTGATGATGTTCGGCCCTACATTGCAGAGGTCTGGAGCGCATTGCATTCAGACCTCTGCCAACAAATAAAGTATGTGGCCGTTTTTCTCCTAGTGTCCTGGGCAGGACAGAGAGGATGTCTGGGGCTATCCCGGGCCCCCCCTCTGTCCGGGCCCGGGACACTAGGACCGGCTGTCCCCCCCCTGATGGCGGCCCTGCACACACTGTGCCCCCTTCATCATACACACACTGTTCTCCATCATACACACACACACACACGCACACTGTGCTCCATCATACACACACACACACACACACACACTGTGCTCCATCATACACACACACTGTGCTACCTTCATCATATACACACACTGTGCCCCAGTAATCATGCATGCACACACACACACACACACACTGTGTCCCTTCATCATACACTCACACTGTCCCTTCATAATACACACACTGCCTCCTCTGCTCCTTTACTTACCTTTTACTTGCTCATCTTTAGTCTTTTATCTTCGGTATTCTGCTCTGTCTGGTATCTTCTGGTATTCTTTTCTTTCTTCCGGTTCCCCCTGGCACGATGAAGTCACGCCCGGCCGACACGCAGAAGAACAGCAGACTTGAAGAGTAGTAGTAAATTTACTAAGCTGCATTTTTATCAGCACTTTCAACCACACATTGCTGGAGATTTACTATTCGGTGGTTTTGGCTGTGGCTTTAAAATCCGCAATATACATAAATATATATAATATATAAATGTCCATAACTATAAAAACACCATTGGACTGACATTTACAAACCATATACAAACCACCATACACGGCCTGTAATAAATCATATAAAGACGTATAAAAAAAAATGTCATATATGAAAGATTATTCTTTACATACAATTCTGCAGTATTCTGACACCTGATGTCAAACTAATCGCAGTTTAGTACATCTAGCCCTGGTGTTCCAGGATATAAAGGAGATCTTAAAAAGAAAATTACCTCTGAAAAATAAACATCTTTGCTAGGCTACTAATATTTTGGAGCATCCACCTTTTTAAACAATGTTGTCTATGACAGTGGTTCCCAAACTGTGCGCCACGGCTCCCTGGGGTGCCACAAACCTCTCACCGGGGTTCCATAGATAGTTTCTTCCGATGTGCCACCATGTCAGAAGAAACATTCTGGTATCCCGGCCAGGGTAGTAGGGAGGGCGGTGCAGGGGGATCGTGAGCTCCGGGCGCTGATTGGAGTCCGTCAACTGTTAAATGTCTGACAGTCTGCTGGCTCCTGGTGGCGCACAGATTTTCCAGCTTCATGAGTGTGACGTCATGACGTCACACGCATGAATAGAGAAGCCGAGGAGAGCAGAGTACAAGTATGCTCTCTACACTTAAGAATATATCAGTGAATAAAAATATAATAAAGATGATGAACAACCAACTAGATCAACTAGATGAGTGGATGAGTTTTGGTAGCTTCATTGGTGAGAAGGGACGGATGCGTGCAATGTTGCGTAGGTGAAAACGGCAAGAATGAGAGACGGCATGGATATGAGGTATAAAGAAAAGTGAGGAGTCAAGGATGACACCTAGGAAGTGAACTTGAGAGGAGGAGGAGACAGAGGTATCACCAATGGATATGGTAATGGAGGTGGATAGGAAATCCTAGAGGGAGGAAGGACAATGATTTCCGTTTTGTCCATATTTAACTTGAAGAAGCGTTTGGCTATCCATGTGGATAGGGGCGCAAGGAAATCTTAGACAGAAGAGAGGGGTTGAGGTCAGGGGAGGAGAGGTAAATTTGGGTAAATAGGGTGCATCATATACTATTACTGCTACTTGGCTAGTGAGAACGGAGCAATATTTTGTTGATGTGCACAGAACTTAAATAAATTAGATTTGTAGGCTTATGGATAAACAATAGCACATGAGGTACATTAAAATGAGGGGTATATAGTGTAATAAAACTTGTTGGGTAAATCTGGTTGCTATGGATAACACCTCCACTTTTCTTTACATTTTATATATTTGTGTGATTTTATTGCAGGAATTAAGTGAAAAATGATAAGCACAAAATACTGAACTGAAAGAAAAAGCAGCCATGCAACTGTCCAACTCCAACTCAGGTAAAACAAAGATCATTATATAGAATTATAATAAGTAAACTAAGGTGATTCAGTCATTACCCTTCAGTCTTATAGAAGATGTTTATATTAAAGGTTTTTTTTTCTTTCAAATAAAACAAAAACAGTAATCTCAGAGAGATGGAAATTTTTTTTATAATTTACAAAAAGATTATTTTAAAAAATTGTAAAAACCTGAAAAAATAACCAGGAGATTAAGGAACTTAAGCAAATAATACAATAACGTAAAGACAACAACCGTAAAACGCAATATTAATATAAATAGGATTTATCTACTGTAAAGCCAGTTACGTGTCATATTGTCAGCGGATATATATATATTATATATATTCCACAATATGGAATTTAGCTCCATTTTCGACATGAGACGTATGGGGTAGGCAGTGCATCAAGCAGACGGGCCCTAGGGCTATGGTGTCGGTAATCAGGCATCCCTTCTCTATGGTTTCCTGGCTGACATCATCCAGAAGTGTGTTCAGCGTTCTGAATGGTGCTTCTATCAGATGTGGTGAGTGGTGGTTTAATCACCTTTGTGGTCATTTATATGTGTGTCTTATAGTGTTTGCATTAACCCTGATGAAAGAGATTACTTAGCTTCTGAAACGTCGGTACTATGGTGGAATAAACAATTATTTTCTTTACATACTTAAACATTCTGGGCCGTGTTCAGAGAACGATTTCCCTGCGTATTTTTAAGTACGCTTAAACTGTGCATACGTAGTAACTTTTATACTCAGTTAACGTAGACGGACTTGTGAATCGGGCGTGGGAAATTCCGCATGGAATTCCCATGGAAAAATACGCATGGAGGAATTTACATAGAAATGGGCGGGGGAGGCACTTAAATGAAGGGAAGTGGGCGTGATTACAAAGATATGCATGGACGGAGGACGCATACGCTCAGAAATGGCTGTGGAAAGTTAGGGCTAGTCTATAGAGGCGGAATTCTCCATGGCCACGGATTAGCAAGGGGAGTGACTGGGGTTTTGGTGGGTGTTACTTGCTCTGTCCACGCGTATATTTGCAGACCGATCGCCGGACGGATCTCTGAATATGGCCCTTTAGCTTTCAAATAAAATTCAGAGAGATTTGTCAGATACATTTGCAAATATATGATAATCTGTAGATTTCCCTATACCTTTCTAGCACTTGCTCTAGATTAACTTATAAATTCATTTGATCAACCACCAGTGTGTGTGTGTGTGTGTGTGTGTGTGTGTATATCCAGGTCTATGGCGCCCTACCCTTCTACAGGTGAGGTGATATAGGGGGCAGGGTGCTGTGGATGTGTTCCAGGCCTCAAGATTTCTGGTGCATGTGCACACCTTTGTGTGGGATCCAAAGGTGCACGTAATAATATCTCAGAATTTCTATGCAATCATGGCATGTAACATAAATAAACAGTTGGCCCATTTATAGCACATAACAAAAACCGCAGGTGTGATCACATCTGTGTACTCAGCGCTACTTGGGATGAATCCACAGCCAGTTATCTGTTATTCACTTCCTTGAGAAATCCTGTACCCCCAGAGGCAGAGGCATCACGACAAGGGTGCTGGAGGTGAGGACCACACCAAATTTCAGTGTAAAGGGGGTGATAGATACTCACCTACAGGAGGTGCCTTGACGCTGGGCCTCTCTTTTGTTCCTTGTAGTTACATAGTGGTCACTTTGGTCCTTGGCTGCACCTCTCCATTTATATAGACACTTGCACTTATACTTGCACCTTGCACCTCTCCATTTATATAGACACTTGCATTTATATAGACACTTGCATTTCATATATTTGATTACAAGTGCGACCTATGTTTTCTTGTTACTGTTACATAAGGTGATGAGACTGCATCCTTTGTAGAAGCTCCTTTTGAATTGAGGCAAAAAATTTGACCAGTACCTACCATCTATAAATGTTCTGCCAAATGCTTAGCATGAAACTCATAAATTTGACTATTTAGACATTATGGAAATGATTAAAATTGCTTTTAAATATAAAACACATCAGTTATAATTGTAATATCATAGTTGACAACTCTCCTGGAATGTCCGGGAGACTCCCAAAATTCGTGCAGTTCTCCCGGTATCCCAGGAGAGCCGGAAAATCTCTCAAAAGGGACTTGAGGCTCGTGATTTCATGAAACCACGGCCTTAAGTCCTGCCCCCTGCCTGGCAACACTAGTTTACTAGTGTTTCTAGGGCCAGGGAGGGACTTGATGATGCAAATTACGTCATCTAGCCCCACTTCCATCCCTATGAAACCCCGAAAGGGGTAATTGATAGTTAAGGGGTGGGGCTTAATGACGTGATTTGCATAATCACTCCGCCCCCTGCATGCATCAATGGCTTCCCTCAGGGATCTCCCAGAGGGACGCTTTTAAAAATCAGCCCTGTGTAATAAGTAAAGCTGTAAGTTGATTCTTTTTCCTCCAAATCAGTTCTTTATAGCAATTGCTGTCTTTTGAGGTTTAAATGCTCAGCTGAAATGCTCTAGTAGTATTATGTCATATTTTAGGCTGTCACTTTCTCATTATGAAATCAGAAATTAAAAATGAGAGTGCTTGGAAAGCACTTTATCTTTATGATTCCGAAAAATGTGCCAAGTTCTAAATTGTGTTTCATCTGATTAATAGCAATAAATAAATAAATAAACGCCCTCGGCATGGTAATCAAGGTCCTTATACTGTAAGAAAGTTTTTCATTTGGAATCTTTTAGTGGGGCTTTACCCATTTTTATAGCCCTGTATGATTGTATAATTAAGTGATAGGATGTTAAATACAGAGCAGTATTTTGTAATAAAACTAAAAAAGATTGGCACATTATCAGGACAGGTTTATTTGGAGCCAGGATGGTGATCTTCAGATGCAATGTTATATTTTTAATGGCATCTTACCACTGATCCAAAGGTTTCAGCAAATTGGCACCAGTGTGTGTTATACATGCACACAGGGCCTGCCATCAGGTGGGGACAGCCCAGAGCTCCGCCAATACCTACCTTGGCTCTCCACCAGCAGGTACACTTCCTGCTTTGTTCTGTACATTATGCACAGGGAAGGACTTCCATGCACATCAGCCCGCTGTTGATGCAGGTCTGGCGTGCCCTGCCCCATACAGGTGATGTCACAAAAAGGGTGGATGTGGATGTGTCCCGGGCCCCAGAAAATTATGCCAGCGGCCCTGCATGTACATACCTTGGCAGGCCCTCAGAGGCACTTAAAGGGTTATAGCATGTCTAGTTTGTTTATCACCCAAAGTCCCTTTTCACATATACCCGATATAAATGACAGGGATAGACAGTGTATTTCTAAACAGTATGTCCATCTGCATACTTGAAAAAGAGTCAATCCCGCTTGAAACGCGTTGGTATTTGGGGGTGGTGTTTATTTTTACTTATTTGAAATTCTTGCTAACTCCTTTTTTTAACCCATCTGGTGCTTAAATATAGGGGCCCTGATTATTGATCACCGGGAGCACAGGGTGATAACATCTTTGAGGACAGAATATTAGTAAAATTTAAGGAGGTAGAGGATTCCCCCCCCCCCCCCCCCCCCCCCCCACCCCCCACCACCCCCCCCCCCCCGCTATGGCAGAATAGAATCATCATCTGCTGAGAAAAGTATTGTATGACATGTATTGTTTTTACATTTTTTATTGAAAATAAATAAGAAGCTGAGTATTGGTGGAAATAAATTTTTCTGGAGTTAAGGACTCCATAAGAAAGTTATGTATAAGAGAATAGATAGGGGGAGACGTGGAGGTAAATACATCCGGGGACGCTAGAAATAGAAACTATTTTTGAGATGAGAATTACATCCAACACTGAGGATTTTAAACATTAAGAGGGAGATCTTAAATAATCATAAGGTGAAACTGTGGATGACTATATTTAAAGGAACAAAAAATACTCTTGTGAAGATCTAAAAAGAACTAAAACAACAAAAAACAAAAAATTTGATGGAGCGGGGGCGCTTGGATTATACCTGGGTTATTTCTTATTATTTTGTTCATTTCTATATTCCTGTTGTTTATCGGGTTGTGGTTAAAGGGTGCAAGGTGTTATTATCTCCTCAACCAAGGTATTCAGGCTGACCCTGGGGAGCGCAGAGTACAGTGTAGACTTTTTAATAATTTGGAAAACACACTCCTTGGACTTTCACATAAGTTTTTAACCTCAAAATAAAGTTAAAAAAACAGGCTATCACAACCTCCAATCTAATCCTTGTTTTATTCTCAGGGGAGCAGTTTTTAGAGCCAAGGGAGAAACTCATTGGCTAGTAACTATACACCTCTAAGCAATCAACAAGTTCATGCTAACTTCTCTACAAATACAGAGACTGCATTGAGAGACCTGGGGCCTGATCCAGACCTACGCCCGTCGCCGCTAGGACGGTGGGCGTAAGCGTAAGATCGGCTGAAAAGCCGATCTGCACATGTGCCGGGCAGATGTTGCCCGGCGTCGCTACAGCAACACCTGATCGTGGATCGGGCGTCTGTAGCAGCGCCGTAGGGACGCTGGAGGGGATGTCCCCCAGCGTCCCTACGTTCAGGTTAGTGTAGGTGGGTGGGGGGAGCTAGTTTAATG
>WWET01002713.1:66866-84107 GCA_011038615.1 Limnodynastes dumerilii | reverse complement strand
GGGGGAGTGTCGGGGAAAGTGAACGCCGATACGCTGTGCTTTAGTAAGCACAGCGCATCGGCGTAGGTCTGGATCAGGCCCCTTGTTCCATAGCACTTGAGTGTGTAACATGCGACTACTGACATTTGTATGAATGTCAGGGGAAATTTCCTCCCTATTTGTCTCCACACATTGCACAAGCAATCTAAAAACAGAAGAAAGAATGCTGCAAAACTCCCTGATGAAGTCCCCTGGGAAAAATCCTTGGACAAAAGCATTGGGGTAATTAGCCTGAGCAATGAGATATATTGTGAAAGATATTTTTCAATAAGCCTGTTTATTCTTGATTTAATGTACGCATATTTTATACTTTTATTTAAATACATTTTGTGTGAACTACTACACTAGATGGTTCTTTATGTGTGTTTTCTCCTCATGGGATATTCTTATTGATGAGAACCCTGTTGCAAGAGAAGCCCTAAAGGTCAACACTAAAGATACCCTGAACATGCATCCATTTATCTGACATCTGGTATGCTTATATCTCTCATTATTGTGATCACAATATTACCAAGCACATGCACCTTATTATTTATTATTTATTAAGGACATACTACACCAGGGGTAGGCAACCTTAAACACTCAAAGAGCCATTTGGACCCGTTTCTGCCAGAAAAGAAAAACCTCAGGAGCCACTAAACCCTTTTGACATCTAAAATAAAGATAACACTGTATATATCGTTTTTTACCTTTATGCTATGTACAAAAAAAACTATAGTGTGCTGCATTTATGAAATCAATGAACTGCTACAGAGAAAATTACATTTGATTTCTGCAATAAAAATATTTTGTGTCCAGTCAGCCTTATACCCCCTATATCTGTCTATCCAACCAGCCTTATTGCCCCTTCTTTCCGTGTGTCCAGCCAGTCTTATTGTCCCCTCTTTATGTCCAGTCAGTCTTATTGCCCCTTCTTTGTGTCCAGTAAGTCTTATTGCCAACTCTTTGTGTGTCCACCCAGCCTAATTCCCCTCTCATTCTGTGTCCAGCCAACCTTATTGCCCCCCCTCTTTATTTGTGTCCAGTCAGCCTCATTTGCCCCTTCTTTTGTTTGTTCAACCAGCCTTATTGCCCCTCCTTGTCCAGCCTCCATATATCTGCCCCTGTTATTATGTCCAGCCTCTATATTGTCTGCCCCTGTTGCTATGTCCAGTCTCCATATTGTCTGCCCGTTTCCATGTCCAGCCTCCATATTTCTGCCCGTTTTATTGTCCTGCCTCAATATTTATGCCCCTCTTCTCCAACCTCCATATTTATGCCGATCTTGTCCAGCCTCCCTAGTTCTGCCCCTCTTATCCAACCTCCATAGTTCTGCCCCTCTTGTCCAGCCTCCATATTTATGCCTCTATTGTCCAGCTTCCATATTTATGCCTCTATTGTCCAGCCTCCATATTTATGCCTCTATTGTCCAGCTTCCATATTTATGCCTCTATTGTCCAGCCCCCATATTTATTCCCCTGTTTTATTGTCCTGCCTCCATATGTATGCCCATCTTGTGCAGCCTCCATATTTATGCTCCTCTTGTCTAGCCTCCATATTTATGCCCCTCTTGTCCAGTCTCTTATTCTTTCTTACCTTTGTTGCTCTCGCTGCTTCCTTCCTCTGCGGTGCTCCCACAATATCTGTCCCTCTTCCGACGGTCACGTGTCCATATAAGCAGCACTGGTTATACAGGGCTGCTACGGGAGCCCTCTAAGACCAAATCTGTTTCTATGAATGACAGTGACCATCATTGTCATTCACAGAGACTGATTTGGATATACAGGGCTCCCGTAAGAGCTCTGTATTACCAATACCGCTTATGTGTGTAAAAAATAAAATAAAAACCCAGCCGCATATACAGCTGCACCGTGCTCAATTCAGTGAACAAAAAAACCTTTGTCCCGAGAGTCTCTTCTTTCGGGACATGGGTGTCAAGCGGACTTGTAGCCCCTTTGGAGGGAGCCGCAGCAGATGGCTTAAAGAGCCGCATGCGGCTCCAGAGCTGCGGGTTGCCGACCCCTGTACTACACTATAGGCGCCTCCTGGTTTTTGCTACACAATTCTTCCAGCACTATTTCTGTGGGAACAAACCGACACCTTACTAGTGGTTGCAGTGTCTGGTTCGATAGCCCGCTTTGCGAAATAGAGACAGCCCAAAGTTACTTTTCAGCTGTCTCTATTTCGAATAGGGGGCCATTTTAGAAAATTTTTTATGAATGGGTGAGTGTGCTGTTTGGCATACTTGTCCATTCATTTTTGCAGACCTGCCGGATGACAGCTACGGAGAGGTGAGTAACCTCTCTGGGCCAATTAAGTATTAGGGCGGGTTAGGGTTAGGCGCTTAGGAAGGGAGGGTTAGGGTTAGGACCATAGAAGGTGAGGGATAAGATTAGGCTGTGGGTAGGGGGGGTCTTAAGTTTAGGCTATAAAGAAGGGAGTATTAGGGTCAGGTTAGGGAGAAGGGAGGATTAGGGTCAGGCTGCGGGGAAGGGAGGGTTAGGGTCAGGCTGCGGGGAAGAGAGGGTTAGCTAATGGAAGGGGAGGGTTAGAATTAGAATTAGGGGAAGGGTTGGGGGTTAGTTTAGCCACTCACCTTTCAGAGCACCATGTTCGGTGATCAAGGGATCGATAACTATGCCTCTTTGAGGCATAAGCAATCGATATCCCAGCCAGTTCGAAACTGACTGGGAGAGAATGGCCCTATCGCAATAGGGCCGTTCTTTGCGGGAACCCACACCCCTTTACTAGGACTTGAACTTTATATATGTATTTTAATATCTATCTGGACTATTCGTATTTTTATTTATTTTTATTTCATTATAATTTATTATATTTCTACATTTTTATTATGTTCTATACTAATAGCAACTGTGTTTGTCAGCGCCATTATCAATTCTTGTTTTATCTTGTATCCACTGAGTTTAATATTTGTGTCAACTTTTTTGTGCTCTGTCCTGTTCTGCACATGCACATTGCTAATAAATGCTCCACTTACACCCAAAAATTGTGCATCAGGTCCTCAGAGTTTAGGTATTCACTCACTTACTTCACAAATCCTAGATCCATGCAGTGATCAGAGGTAAAATTTGCTGGTGTAACTTCGCTGTGGGGCAAAAAAGAGTGCCCGCCCTGGACCCACAGAGTATACACCATGAGCGACAGCAACAAGATGTGTCATGAATACCTCCATGCATCTAGACGTCTGCAAACACCCATACTATGAGACCTGGCTTTGTCTACTTCCACCAGTAGGGCTTACACTATCCATGGGTGGTTTCTGGTTAGCACTGTTTTGGCAGTTGATGTATTCTTAATATTAATGCTTCTGTAAAACCATAAATGTAAATGAAGGGTGTATGACCCCTCGCTCTGCCAAATAGCTTTTATTTGGAAAAATGCCCTTCAGTAACAGAAAAAATGCTGCTGCTATGGTAACTTCAGTTGGCTAAACTACAAGCAGCAATAAAAATGGTAATGAATATGCTATAACTCATTACCTCTATTATTTAATCAGATTTTGTATACTTCTATGGATCTCTTTTGTTAATAATAAAGCTTGACAGGAAAGGAAGGTGACAGTGTAACACTTTCAGTGCCACAGTACTGTCAGCAAGTGGTGTCATGATATGAGAAATATTCATTCTGAATAATATTTTTAATGTAAAACCTGTCAAACATTTTCTTCTACCCAGCTTTGATTCTGGAATGATCAATAACCTTGAACCGTGTTTTTCTATCATCTCATTTTCTGTTCTGCTGCCAAGACTTAATGAATAAATCAACAATGAAATTAGTGATAATTATAGTGTAGTAAATGTGCATCAAATGCTCTACGTCACATATGCTTCACAGTGTCATAAAATTATAGGCCATGCACAGTCAGACAACATACATCATTTTGCCCATCAAACTGCTGGTCATTATTAAATAAATATACATATATCTTATGGGCAGACACAGTTTACAGATCTCCCGGATGGAAGAGATTAAAAGTCGGCAACCCTGCTATATATACATATACATAGAGGGGTTTAGGGGAGAAGGTCAACCACACATATAATAAGTAAAGTAAAATATACCCTAGTTATTGGGTTCTGCTACTAATAGTGGTTATAAAGCATCAACAGAGACAAAAACTCTCCAAAATAAGGAGGAGATCAGGTAAACCACTTTTTAAGTGCACATCATATTAATTACCATGGACAATAAATAAGTCCCGTTAGATCCACCAAACCTATAGTACAAGAAACTTAATTAACACTTAACATTTTTCAAATATTAGTAACCTTATTGCTAGGTTGAGGAAACAGTTGTACTGGAATTATACTAGGGAGGTATTTTGGTGCAGATTGTGGAATTGTCCATAATTCTATTGATACCATAGCTCTCCCTTTAATATACATTATATACACAGTTGGTATCCATGTGCCATTTAAGTGTAACTTAACTTTATATTGGGTCATATGTACAACCTGAACTCTGACATCATTTTGATAAACTGTAGTTATTTGTAGAAATTACAGGTAGCAATAATGCAACTATGGGGTAGATCCAGAACCACGTTTGCCGTACGTTTATTCGCGTAGCGTATTCTCGTTCGCGTAAATTCGTTACACTGCCCTCGGCACACCCCTTGAATGTACGTATTTTGTCAAGATACACTTTCCAAACCCTACCCTAACTTTTTCCAACGTAACCGCAGTCATACGCACACGTACGTATGGGCTAAACGAATTTACGCAGCTAAGCACACCCATACTGTACACTTTAAATACAACCCCCCGCCTACTTCACGTATTTCAGACGTATTTTGGACGCACGTAAAATTGGCACGCCCACACGTAAGTATGTACGTGACACATACATGAATGGCCCATGCGTTCACAATTATGCTACGTTAATGTGCGTATTTTCTATGGTGCGCATGCGCAGTACATACAAAATCGCTATTTTACGTCTCCGCCACGCGTAAATTTGCTCCGAAGCGTTGTTCTGGATCAGGCCCTATGTTTTTAAATATTTCACCTTGTTACTCATTTTAATATTGAATGAAAAGTTAGGTTTTAATTAAGTTTCTTTCTTGACTGAGAGATGAACAACGTGTGTGTGTGGGCAGATATATATCTCTCTACATACATCTGCACACAAACACACTTATATGTGTGTATATATATATATATATATATATATATATATCCATACATATATGGGAGGGAGCCCCAGGGCCGTTTTAAGAAGTGAGGGGACCCTTGTGCAGGATTTGTACATGGCCCCCCCCTTACGTGAGACAGGACTGTCCCATTTCACAGATCTCAAAAGGGGCAGAGCCTAACTGCACTGTAAGACCTGCCCATTTTTAGGCCCGTGAATAGGGACAGTCCCACCGCAGGGGAAGGGGGATTCATTCGGCATCTATTTCTTCCTTTAGGAAGATCTTAGAGGTAAAAAATATATGCCGAATGGCCCTCCTTCCCCTGCCAACCCTGGGTGCAGGATGAATGCCACAGGGCCCCCTGTTCTGAGGGGCCTGTGTGCACTGCACACTCTGCACCCATTATAGATACGCCTATGGGGAGCCCTCACAAACCTTAATCCGGCCCTGATTATTAAAGACTGCATTATTTCTCTGCATTATCCTACATTCATCTAGTTCTCTTCTCTCTTCTAGTTATACTTATACATATTTGGACATTTATGCTGATGTAGTACACAGGGAGAATTCTCTCACCTCAACTCACAGTTGTCATCTAGTCCTCCCTCGCTTTTTCTACCTGAAATCACTGGCCATTGGGGCTTCCGAAAAACGTCTCTCTGATGAAATTGGTAAAGTTAAATAATAACTTTATTGTTGTGCCAGGATGTGCAAAAAATCTTAGAGAGTGGGTGAGTCTGAGGCCTGTGTTACCACCATCAGTCTCCCTGATAAAAGGTTAAATGGCAGATGTGAGGGTGAACTGGGTATCCTCCTCCATATTTGGTGGTCCTGACCCCTCATTATCACATACTGGAAACATATCTAAAAAAATAATAGGTTTGTCAGTTTAGTTGTGATATGGTGCATATGCTACTTCTGCCTCATTTTCAGTGGATGCCCTGGTCACATATTGTTTATGAGGAAATTAGACAGAGGACTATTGCCTCCCTCACATCATCATCTAACCTTTTGCAGTTTATGTTTAATGAAACACCAGACCCGGAAGAAGAGTTAATGGTTTTATATTCTCTGTACCTGGAGCAACACTTAAATATATACTTTACCAAATATCCTTGGTGGACCTCCCCCTTCCTCCTTCTATTTCCCCCTTTGCATTGATGCTTGCTTTTGAGGTTTGAAAAATACTTTATTGAAAACTTTTTTATTTTTTACTTTTTTATTGTTATTTTATTTTGTTATTTTATTTTATTATTATTTATAATAAAATGACATATACAAATAAAACATGAATTCAGTGTGTACAATCAAGTTTTAAATGAGTTGCATAGAAGAGTATTGTAGTACCAAATATTAAGACAAATTAACAGCTGTGCTTGCTTCCAAAAATATTAGCTGGAAACTACAAGAATATATTCCTTGGTCAAAGGCACTTCATCACTCAACCCCTGCATAAGTCAGACTTCTGCCACACACCAACACCCTTTAAGTCACTCAGTTTAGCAACAGGAAAACCTCGACACTTATTATCAACTCTCTACAGAGTTCTGTAAGAAAGCATTTTTTCCTCCAGTCCAATGTATGCAGAGGCTTGGAATAGAGATCTCCCGTAACCCCTGACAGACGAGGAATGGGTGAAAATTTTTCACATCGCCTCTGCCTGCCCGCTGAGCCCCTCAGTGGTCGAGACCCAATACAAGGTGGTGGGATTGCCCGTATAAAGGCTTATTGGAGACGGGTACAGGAGCTTTCTGAGGGTATACTGCACGACAAAGTCCCACAAGGCCCGTTGTTCTGGCTCTTCATGTCTTCAATGCCTATTAAATCTTACAATAATTCCCTTTTAGAGCATTTCAACAATGTGGCTAAGGCAGTTCTGCCCCTTCAATGGAAGAGCCCCACCCCCCACGACGAGAATCTGGTTCAACAGAATAGATTGGTATATGTCGATGGACGATATTCTTATGTCTTCTGCAGAAAAATGTGAAGAATTTACCTCGACCTGGTACCTTTGGCTTGAATTTAAGCTATCCCCCTGTATACATCCTTGATGAAGCCACCCACATCTTCTGGCCCGACCAGTCCCTCAAACCCTTGTGTTTAGAGCTTATTGTAATAACTGAGCCTTCATTCATAAAATTCTGAAGCTTGTGACCTCCTGTCTGCTTAGCTAACACATCCAGAGCTTTAATTAATATACTTAATTTAGTCTGTCAGCTTCAACCCCAACCTTCCCTCCCCATCCACCACCTCCTTACCCCAAGCCTTTAAAAATAAAAATGTTTACAGTTTTTTTGTTTATGTTATTTATTCTTGTTGACCCCTAAGTAAAGGCAGCATGTGATTACTACTATTACATGTATAACTCATCCACCATACATTTGTTACCTTTTGTGGTCAGCCATTTTGCTGATGTTCTAACATTGTATATATGACACCTATCTCTGTTTAAACTGTCTTTTACTTAAAAATAAAGAAAATATATATTCAAAAAAGAAAAAATTGGGTACATTGTGGTAGAATGAAGTAGCCCCTGGGTCTCAGTGACCAAGATCCCTGAGCTTGGAAGAAGAGCATCCTATTCTTCATCTACTATGGCTTGAAGAGGTGGGTCATCCAGCAAAAATTTTGTTTTATATCAAACTGTAGAGTGAAAGTAGTCATGGATTTGTCTCTGAATTTGAGGTGTTAATATGTTCATATAACCAGACCAATTCTTAAACAGTTTAGTAACAGAGTGTTCCTTAGTCAGAGTTGCCTCTAGCCATTCCATTCTTGGGAAATTTTATTATAGAACATTTCAATGGAGGGAGGCTCTGGATTGATCCAGCTTTGTAAAATACATATTTTTGCAATATTTATCTCGTCTGGATTACAACATTTCAAAGGAGGAAGCCCTGTTCTCATCGCCCAAACTAGCACTGCACAGAAGGTCATGTGATTAACAAAGGTAAACAAAAGATATAAGGTATAGTGAAAAGTATGTGATCATGACAGTCTGCCACTAGAAACACTCCAGCACCATCTAAAAGCCAAGCCACCTCGCCTCTCCTGCCACCTAAATCCCCTATGTGGGAAGAGACTCCTGACTTGTTTGAATCGCAATATGTTCCTGCCCTTTCTACGTCTGAGACAGCTAAATAAATCTCTCAGATTCTGCTGCCTCATATTGATTTAGCATTAGAAAAAAAAGAAGATCAGAAATGGGATAAAAAAATTCCAGGATTTACAGGAATCATTGTGTGCCCTATTTCTCAGGTTTCTTCAAACACAAAATGTTTCTTATCATTAGAACAATGTGTGAGTGACACTGATAACATTGGGATAGATCCATAACTACGTTTGCCGTACGTTTACTCGCGTAGCGTATTTACGCGTGCGTACTTTCTATACTCTCCCCTAGGCACACCCCTTGAATGTATGTGTTTTGTCAAGATACGCTTTTCAAACCCTACCTTAACTTTGGCAACATAACCGCACTGATACGCTCACGTACGTATGGGCAACACGTATTTACGCAGCTAAGCACGCCCATACTGTACACTTTAAATACAAACCCCCGCCTACTTAACGTATTTCAGACGTATTTTTGACTCACGTAAAATTGGCACGCCCACACGTAAGTATTTACGTGACACATACGTGAATGGCCCATACGTTCACAATTACGCTACGTTACTGAGCGTATTTTCTATGGTGCGCATGCGCAGTACTTACCAAAAGGCGATTTTACGTCTACGCCACGCGTAAATTCACTCACAAGCGTTTTTCTGGATCTGGACCATTATCAGTAAATTGCAAAACACTATTTTGCGAGGGGGGACTTAGGGTTAGGTTGCAAGGGGGAGACTTAGGGATAGGGTTAGGGAATGGGTTGGGGATACTTATTTAGCTTTCGGAGCACCGTGTTCAGTGCTCCGAGGATCAATTGCTATGCCTCATTAAGGCTTAAGCAATCGATTTTCCAGTCAGTTCGGAACTGTCTGGAAGCGAATGGCCCTATCGAAATAGGGACGTTCGCAACAGGGTCCCACACTCCTCTAAATGACATCTACACATCCCACCAGACCCAGGTGTCCTCGGACTCCTCTTGGCGTGCGGATGGTCTCCTGGAATGTGGGGGGCCTGAACTCACCAATAAAGCAAAGAGAGTGACATTGTCTTCCTCCAGGAGACTCACTGGTGCACATCACAGAATATAACCTTGAGAAGCCCCTGGATTGGTGAGTGTATTTCTGCCTCTCATACAACCAAAAAGAGGGGGGGAGCTATTATTTTGCATAAACATCTGCAAAACAAAATACAAGAGAGTATTCTGGACTACAACAGTAGATATATGATCTTGAAACTCATTACTGGGACAGATACTTGGACTTTAGTAAATATATATGTAACAAATGGTCCAAACCATGCCTACTTCAGAAGGACACCCCAAACTGAATCACAGGTTGGTACTTCAACGTAATTGACAATCCTGTTGCATGTCCCCTGTGGAAGCTATTCATCTTTTGAAGCACAGACATGGTTTCCTAGATCCCTGGCATTTGTTGCACCACATGTATTGGACCTATACATGTCAGTCCCATGTACATAAATCTTTTTCACAGATTGTTTTTTGGAACTAGTCACCCTTTTCTCGCAGCCACAGACAAAGCCAATATTGTCATATCAGACCATGCCCCTTTTATGTTTACCATAAGTATATTATTACCCCTTCTGGCAATTTCGGTCTTACCTGAACTAAGTTTCGTACAATTAATTTTAAGTGGAAAAGAGCTGTGTTTCCCCTCCCCCCACCAAGGTGGGCGTGGGAAGCAATTAAATTTTACAATATGTGAGGTTTCTCCCATTTACGTGTGAATCAGCTGATCCGCAAGTGTGACCTTATGGCAGCATAAGTCACACTTTTTACGAACGAGAGCGGGGAGTGACAGGTGGAGTTCCCTCCCCTTTCTTGTGCGGAATATAACACTCCCGCATGTCTGGAAAATGTGCGGGGGTGTGGATTCAGTCCTTAAAGAGGTCTCAATAGTCATCACACCTTATTGCTTTTGTTCATAGGTAACCCAGCTTTCCAAAATAGAAATACATCTTTCGCATTCACAAGATGGAAAGCTACAGTGTTATAAAATATAGGACATACTGTTAACATCCAGAGACAAACACTTCTTTCTAAGAACCAAATTCGCTCCAAATATGAACTACCTGCTTCACATGACATCAGGTCTCACATTATTCTTCCACGGTTATTTCTCTGCCCAAGACAGCATAACCTCCAGACACCTTACGAGCCATGCAGCTGGTCTATCGAACTCGCCCGAAATGTAATTCACCAGCAGCCTTCTTCTACTATTGCATGTGGGAATGGCCAATAATAAGAGATTTTTGGAGAAAGGTTCAACAATTTACTGCTATGGACAAAATCTCCACTTTTCCAAACCCGCAGCTTAGTAAATCTGGCCCCTAGTGTGTAGAAGACTTGATGTTTTCCCATCCCCCATATTTTCCATATATTAGTATATGTCTCTGATCTGTAAATAATGAGAAATTCTTCTGTTTGACTTCTGGTCATCTGCTAAAAGATAACACGTTTCCATCTCTGTTGAGAGTAATGTTATTTAGATAAACCTTAACCTTCTTGCACTAACAGAAACCTGGTTCACTGATTCTGACACTGCCTCACCTGCTACCCTTTCACATGGTGGCCTCCACTTTACTCATGCCTCCAGGCTTGGAGACAGACGGGGAGGTGGGGTTGGAATACTTCTTTCACAAAATGTCATGTTTACTGTTCTACCTAATGTCCCTTCACTTAATTTGACATCCTTTGAAGTACATGCTGTACGCATCTTTAACCCTTTTCCCCTGTGTAGCTGTAATCTATCGCCCTTTCACATCCTTTGAAGTACATGCTGTGCGCATCTTTAACCCTTTTCCTCTGTGTGTAGCTGTAATCTATCGTCCCCCCAGTGAATCTTGCCAACAATTTCTACAATACTTTTCTGCGTGGCTCCCTCATTTTTTATCCTCTGACTTACCAACCGTTATCCTCGGTGATTTCAACATTCCCATTAATGATTCTCCTATTCCTATTGCCTCTAAGTTTCGTGTCTCTCTTACCTCATCTCTTGGCCTCTCCCAGTGGATTGATTCTTCTACACATAAGGATGGTAGTTGCATTGATCTTGTATTCTCTAAGCTATGCTTGATCTCAATAACTCTCCTCAGGCTTTCTCGGACCATCACCTTATCACCTGCAAACTCTTCCACACCAAGTCTAACTTTATACTCTATAATTCTGCAACACCTACTCACACCGGAAGAAATCTCAATGCCATTAATTTTAACCAACTTTCTCAATCTGTGCAACGACTTCTATATCCTGTCCCTAATTTCCACTTTCCTGATGTAGCAGTTTCTCACCTAAAACAAACCCTAGCAGATATACTTGACCAAGATGCTCCAGCTACACCTCATGTACCACGACGACTCAAATGTCAGCCGTGGCACACCAATGACACACGTAACCTTAAAAAACTCTCCAGCAAAGCAAAACGTTGTTGGCGCAAATCTCGTCTGCCCGATGATTTTCTGACTTATACAAACACCTATCATACTTATAGAACTGCCCTGGATAATGCCAAACAATCTTACTTTCAAACTCTCATTTCTACTCAGGCTTCTAACCCCAAACGCCTCTTTCGTATATTTAATTCCCTTCTAAACCCTCCTGTGCATAGTCCACCAACCTCCATCAATGCCCAAGATCTTGCAATGTACTTTAAGGACAAGATTGATAACATAAGACAGGAATTATCCTCCAACTCCTCATCTACTATTTTGTAACTTTATACAAATATCTGGTATTTGAAATATTTAAATACTGTAAAGGGCAATCTTACATTTGTGTAACAGAAGGAAACTGGGCCTGATTAGTGGTTGTGGTGGGTGGGTGGGGAAGAGTGTTCTCTTTATCGTGAGTTCCTACAACAGTTGCACAAGCTTCACTGGTGGTAATGAAAAAAATGATTGACTGCTCCATATGCACACAATATAGATTTTAAAATCAAGTCTCGGAAACCTGAAATGGAGAGCTTGGAAAAGGTGCAGCTCCAGTTTCCTCCTAAGATTATGGAAAAACGAGTTGATTTAAACTTAGAAAACAATTAGTGTCAATAGGTAAAGTTTTCTATCTTAATTTAGTATATTTCTTCCCTTTATTTTCCTTAATTGTGTTTTAAACTTTTATCCACAGTATAGACAAAATAAATCATCTATACCAATTGTGCAGCAATTATTAGGGAATGTAAGCTTTGTGCCAGCCATGGCTGCATTGTACGCAAACCTGATGCATCTATTCTATTTCTAGCTCAGATAATTAGTTGGAAGTTGTGGACAGTGGCTGGTTGAATTTCCTAAGGGACTACTTACTCTATATCTAGGTTAGCATAGAGTATTCTGGGCTATTGTTTGGTTTGATAGGACTTAGGAACAGGAGCCTGCTCAGTGTACATTCAAGACTACGGCCAACTTCTTTAATATGGATACTGCAGGTCCATATGAGCTGAATTCATTCTTCTTGACCTTGTTATGTGCCATGGAATCTTCTCTAGTAAACTCTCTCTCTCTTATAATTGATCATTTTATTTAGGTCACATCTGGGATTTGTATAATTTGAACAAGACTAATGTTCCAGGTCAAGGCCTGGACATCAAGAAAAAGGAGATGTAAGCTGAAACAAAGTCCTGGCATGTGATTTAGATCTGGAATGGAATGATTATAAGGCTTGTGCTGAATCTGGAAGTCCAGACGCAGATTGTGTCAGGCAAGACTTGGTAGACTACAAATAATAAGCCTTGCTACATTTTATGGTCGCAGCGAAGCAGGGCGCGGAATTTAACTAGGAGCCTGGTATTCACCAGAGCCCCTGATGGTGGAGGCAGGCTGGGCTGCTGACAACTAGCAGGTTGCAGCCCCTGGACACTGCTTCCATATAGCACTAATATACCAACATCCAGAAATAGTACAAGGGGAAGAGCAACCACCCCTGAAAACAGGGATGGCATAGAACAAAAAGACCACAGTGCAGATGGAAACACAATGAAAATAGGTGGGATGGAAAATGCCAGAGATGGACTAACAATTGCAGAACAGAAACTGGGTCTAGCACTCACAAAATTATAAAAAACCAAGGGAGAAAGGCAGGTAAGTAACACTGAAGGGTAGACAGGGAAAAGGTCATGGCTAAGGCAGCAGGAGATAATAAGGAACTGGGGCACTCAGCAATCAGTAGTAAATAGCACAAATGGACAACAGAGCAGGAGAGCACAGCACAACTAACGCTATAACCGGCAGCCAGTTACTAGGCTGCCAGTCCTATAAAAGGTGTCTGCTGACCAGTGATTGGCCAGCAGATCCCCACCTACAGCTCTGATTGTAACATACCAGCCAGAAGGCCTTAAAAGACAAAGGGAGGAAGCGCACGTCCACCAATGAGCAGCAGCTGCCAGTAACCGTTACATGACATTGCAGCCAGCGGGCGGGCATGTAAATACTCACCACCGGTGTCCCACACTGTCTTCCTTCTGTACATGCTGAATGTGGCATGTAAACACTGACAACATGAAGTGCGTGCTCCACTTCCTGGTGTCTCGTTAGTATTGTCTCATGTCTGGAGAACTTCCTATCAGATTTGGCCAATCTTCTGGTTCTCAGCCCTGTGACCTGCTATATTCTCTTGCATCTTGTGCTTCTGCTTTATGCATTGATCCTGAGTGACCCATTGTTCCTTCCTTGATCCCTGCCATCCCTCTCTGGTGTTTATCCCCCTCTCTCTCTCCTCCTTGTGTTTGTGCGTAGGTTTGGATCAGGCCCTATTACTCTAACACTGCCCAAACTATTACTCACACACTGCCCATACTATCACTTACACACTGCCAAAACTATAACTCACATACTGCCCATACTATCACTCACAAACTGCCCATACTATCACTCACATACTGCCCAAACTATTACTCACATACTGCCCATACTATTACTCACATACTGCCCATACTATCACACACACACTGCCCATACTATGCCTCACACACTGCCCATACTATCACTCACACACTGCCCATACTATAACTCACACACTGCCCATACTATCACTCACACACTGCCCATACTATCACTCACACACCGCCCAAACTATTACTCACACACTGCCCATACTATTACTCACACACTGCCCATACTATCACTCACACACTGCCCAAACTATTACTCACATACTGTCCATACTATTACTCACACACTGCCCAAACTATTACTCACAAACTGTCCAAACTATTACTCACACACTGTCCTCCCTGTTCTTTCTTACCTTTATATTACTTCCTTACTTTTCTTCAATCTTCCTTTCTCTATGTCTTTTATGTCTTCACCGCTCCTCTTCTTACTTCCTGTACTCCCATAATGTTGAGCTTGACGTCTGTGATGTAATTACGCCCAGCGTGCCGTTGTCGAGGAACCAGGGTGCTGTTTAATGCTCCCAGTGCCCTGAATCCACTGTCTGTAGTGAGGCCATGGACCAGGTGGGGACCTGGGGAGGGCACATAGCACCCTGCCCCGTGGCCCAGTCCTCCTCTGTGTGCAGACTATGCATGGTGCAATGGCCTACCTGGAATGACTCTTACAGTGGGCAAAGGAGCAGGACATTGTGGTCCAGTTGCAGAGAATGTGAGAACTTTCACATGTGAGAACAATTAGCATGGTGGCATGTAACACTACAATAGTTTTCTATAGGAGGTGTCTTAGACTAATCAGATAAAGAGATATTCCCTTATTTACAGGAGAGCTAGTATTTCTATTTTGCAATAAAATGAGTGGGCTACCAGCATTTTGGTTGAGATTCCTTGCTATTGAACATACCATTTACCCTTTCAGGCTCTTTTCCATTCACTTTATCTCTGCAATGCTCTATGAAACCGATTACTGCATTTAAGCCAATTATTATCACTAAGAATGTGTGATTGTTTCATTTTCAGAGCTGGTAACTTGTACACCAACTCCCTCAAGCATGACTTCCATGAAATTAATAATTACAAAGATGTTAATTTGAATCATTATGCCTAATTATTATGATAAAGAGGATTTGTCAGAATAACTTTTCATTTCCAAGCAAATAACACATCTACAATAATGCTAAATACTAAATTGCAGAGTGTATGTTGTTGATGAAATGATTTATCTCTGAGGTTTAGTACATTTCTTTTGATATTACAACTCCATCCATCAGCCTTTTAAACATGATATTATCAATGGTTGGGCTGTTCAGTCTTTCTGTATAAGATAAAATAGTGTAGAGGAAAAGTCTGGCATATCCTTATTTGGTTAAACGTAATGTGTTCTTTCTCCTTGTACAATCTGCCAAGCAAATGTAAGTGTTCTGCTTGCCGCCCACATGTTATATATCCATATCCCTGGATATTGTCTTTCAGTGTCAGTCGCAATAAGTGTCATGTTGTGAACATACAGCATAGAAAAAAAAGATATATAATTTGTAAATTTAGTATCATTTGTATTTCCTTAAAAATAAAGGGCTTGATCCAGACCTACACCGATGCGCTGTGCTTAGTAAAGCACAGTGTATCGGCATGTACTTCCGCCGACACTCCCCCCGTGTCAGCGTATTTTCCCTCGCTTACACCGGCTGAAGGCTACCCTAACTTCAGCCGGCGTAAGTGAGGGAAAATACGCTCGGATGGAAGCGTATTAACTAAAACCTCCCCTCATTAAACTACCTCCCCCCGCCTACCTACACTAATATTTGCGTAGTAACGGCGAGGGACACCCCCTCAGCCATTACTATGCTGATAATACTTTCCGTAGTTACGCCGGCCAACATCTGGCCGCCGCATGCGCATATCGGCATTTCAGCTGATCTTATGAAAATTTCAGCCGATCAGGCCCTAAGATGTTCATTAAAAAATGTTCATTAAATTACTTACTATAAGGAAAATTACTTCCACCGTGACATTTTGAGGTCTCGTTTACCACACAGACTGAGGTCTGTCAGTCAGCACAGAAGAGGGGAATAACCTCTTCTGTCACTCCCCTCTCTCGTGCGGACTTTAAGTCACTTACCCTGCCATAAGGCAGCCTTAAGTCACTCATGCCTCAAGGTTTGTAATGACAGAAGAATGAAGGGGCGTGCTGTGAAAACTTTAAAAAAAAGATTGGGTGGAGGGAGTCACTTAAATGAGTTAATCTGGGTGTGGTTGGGTAAAAATGTAGGTAAAGGTAGCCCTATGGCATTCGTAAGTCAGTTCACAAGCGAAAAACTGGAGGCGTGTCAGGAGATTCGCCTTGTTACTTTTTGTGTATAATTAAGAACCTTAAACATTCTAAAGTATGGATACAGTCCTTTGTGAGGTCAGGAGCCAGTCCTTAAATTCATTAGGAAAATAGAAAGTGACATATTTTATGCCATTTGGCCTATTTTCATTCAGTCAGCATCCCAACAACTCCATCTATTTATTTCCTCCCGCCTCCATATCATCTGTGCTCTTTGGAATGACAGTCAACAAGCAAAATACTTGCACCAATCCAGATATGTAACCCCTTCAACCGGTTTGCCATCAGCTGAACTTTTATATTTATTGAAGATTTCCTATTATCCACATATTTGGGGGCTAGCCATTCTGGCTAGGTCCCCAGAATACCTATCCAGATACCCTGTACATTATTCCACCTTCCGTATACATCCCTCAATTATATTTTAATCCATTACATTTTTTGGGATTGTTTGTTTTTTATTTTGTATATATTAAAGATTACATTTTTTTTATGGAATACACTATGTTTCTTTCTGGTTTCTCTTATTTCCCCTCTCAAGGATAATGGGCCTGATCCAGACCTACGCCCGCCGTCGCTAGGTTTTTTATTTTGTATATATTAAAGATTACATTTTTTTTATGGAATACACTATGTTTCTTTCTGGTTTCTCTTATTTCCCCTCTCAAGGATAATGGGCCTGATCCAGACCTACGCCCGCCGTCGCTAGGACGGCGGGCGTAAGC
>WWET01002713.1:45536-61493 GCA_011038615.1 Limnodynastes dumerilii | reverse complement strand
TATTATGATGTCATAGACCTTTAATATGATGTTAGAAATATGTATTATGATGTATAAAGATCTGTATTATGATGTCATAGATTTATTATCACAACCCGCGGCAGACGCTGCACTTACCTTTGCTTTGGCCCCCTGAGAACTGCCATCTCCCGCTGTGCAGCGGCTGCGGTCCGTCGGAGGCTGTCACTGCAACAGTGACAGCCCTATGCCTGCTTACCAGTCTTGCTGCAGTGTTTGCTCACGTGGAGTTCTGGCGGCAAACCTGCGGTGCTTCGATCCATGGGCGCGGCCATCTTGGATGGATCAGGTGATCGCACTCCTCCAATGGCGTTCCTGCTCTCCAGACCTCCAGCCAATCGGTGCACCGGGCGCACTATTTAAACCCTGTGCACTGGTCCATCAGTGCCAGAACAACTAGGTCTCCTAGGTGCCTGGTACTCCTGCATTCCACTCCTGCGATCCAGTTCTGCGTTCCAGTCCTGTGTTCCAGTCCTGTTCCAAGTCTCGTGGTCCAGTCCAGTGTTCCAGTCCTGTTCCAAGTCTCGTGGTCCAGTCCAGTGTTCCAGTCCTGTTCCAAGTCTCGTGGTCCAGTCCAGTGGTCCAGTCCTGTTCCAAGTCTCGTGGTCCAGTCCAGGGGTCCAGTCCTGTTCCTGTCTTGTCGGTCCAATCCAGTGGTCCGGTCCTGTCTTGTCGGTCCCGTCCAGTGGTCCAGTCCTGTCGGTCTAATCCAGTGGTCCAGTCCTGTCGTGCAACCTGGTGTCCAAGCTCAAGCAGTATCCAGCTAGCAATCCAGTCCTAGGGTCCAGTCCTGAGGTCCAGTCCTGAGGTCCGGTCCCAAGGTCCAATCCGGAGTTCCAGTCCTGCGTGTCAATCGAGGAACCCCAGCTGCCTCCAGTACCATCTACTCCGGTCCTGCTATCTGCTATCCAGCTGTCAAACACCTACAACGACTACTTTTACCAACTACCACTTGGACTCTCTACCAACCATTGTGTATCCAAGGAACCACTTGGCAACCAAGGACTTTCATTACAGTTCTATCTCTGAAACATTTGCCATGAACTCATATTTTCAGTGACTGTTTATTACGGACTCATACTTTCATCCAATATTCCTGTATGCTTCCTACTGTTATTAAACCCGCTCATTTCCACTTCAAATCAGCGCAGTTGTCTCAGTCCCTGAAACCCGGAACCGATCCCCAACACTCACGAAACGTGACAGGGGGGAAGGGACCACTTTTAAATAGCAAGACTATTAATACAAAGGAGGCAATTACTACTATTTTCACTGAGGAGCAGGGATTAAAAAACTTTCAAAGCTAAAAGTGGACAAATCAGTGGGGCCAGATGGGATACATCCGAGGATACTAAAAGAGCTTAGAGTGGTTCTGGCAAAACTAGAAGGACTAGAAAATTACAGATGTAGTCCCTCTGCATAAGAGTGGAAGTAGGGAAGAAGTGGCAACTACCGACCAGTGAGTCTAACATTAATAGTAGGGAAATTGATGGAAACACTAATAAAGTAAAAAATTGTACAGTATCTTAAATCCAGTAATTTACAGGATCCCAAGCAGCATGGACTCACTGGGGGAAGATCATGTCAAACAAATCTTATTGAATTTTTTGACTGGGCCACTAACGTATTAGATAAAGAGGGAGCTTACAGGATAGACAACAGAGGGTTGTAATAAATAGAATCCCTTCTGGGGATGGTAAGCTAACCAATGTATGCAGTTCCCTAGAGTTCTGTACTTTGACCAGTGCTATTTAATATCTTTATAGGTGATATTGCCTGTGGTATTGAGGGGAAAATATGCCTTTCTGCAGATGACACAAAGATACAGGGATGATGACACAGGCTAGACACGCCAGGAGGGGTACAGAAAATGAGGGATTATCTAGGCAGGCTAGAGCAAGGTTGCCGACTCTCCCGGAATATCCGAGAGACTCACTAAATTTTGGCAGGTCTCCTGGTATCCCGGGAGAGCCGGCAAAGCTTCCGCAAGTCCCACCAGTCATCAATTACTTCTGTAATCCCTAGCGTTACTAGGGATGTGTGGGGCTTGATGATGTCATCAAGCCCCGTCCATACCCTGAAACGCTGGAGATTACAGGAGTGATTGACATGGGGCAGGGCACTTAATGACGCGATTTACATAAATCACGTCTTTAAGCCCCGCCCCTTGCAGAAATCCATGGCTTCCCTCTGGGTCCTCCTGGAGGGAAGCTCTGAAAAGTCAGCAACCCTGGGCTAGAGGAGTAGTCAATAGTGTGGCAACCGCAGTTTAATGCCAAACAAATGCAAAATCATGCATTTGGGGCGCAAAAACATAAAAGCTCAATATATTATTAATGGCACTATATTAGAAACTACTGAGGAGGAAAAGGATCTAGGAGACCTTATTTCATGTGACCTAAAGGTAGCCAAACAATGGGCTCTATTTATACACTTCATTTTAAGGGATAGTGGCAGAAAACTGCCACTATCGCTTCAAAATGAAGTTTTTACTATTTATAGTTGATGCATTGCCAGTGGAAACTATGGTTTCCATGGCGATGCAGGTTGTTTTCACATTGTCTTGCTGGCCCGCTCTTCACAATGTGGGCCGGTGCTTCCTCATATTTATACAGCCGGGAAGCGGAGTATGTCACTCCACTCCCAGCGTTAACCTAAGCTCAGGCTGGAGTTAGGAGCAGTTTTCATTCACTCCCTGCGATAGACTGCTTTACTCGGCCCCCCTACAAATGTGAGTGGTGTACAAGACGGGTAAGTGGCATAAGGAATAATGCTGATTCCTTCATGCTTTTCTTTTATTCTTTGGCAAACTCCCACCAATGTTTACCCCCATTGATCCACTGAAGCACCAATGAAAACAGAAGAAGACTGAGACATATCAAATAAATCTTCTTCTGTTTTCATTGGTGCTTCAGTGGATCAAGGGGGGAAAATCATTGGTGGTTCAGGGAGTTTGCAAAAGAATAAAAGAAAAGCATGAAGGAATCGGCATGATTCCTTATTCCACTTACCCATCTTGTACACCAATCACATTTGCAGGGGGGTGGAGTAAAGCAGTTTTACCTCCGGACTGAAGAGCCGGGGTCTGTTCTTTCTGCGCATACACCGACAGCGTACGGTGCATCCATGACAATTTGACAGCATCGTTGGAGCTTTATTACGAATGAAGCTCTGACGATGCTGCCCCTTCTATCGCAGGACATTGTGGTCCTGCTAAACGAAGGGGCATCTGTATATGCTGAACAAAGGGGCATCTGTATAAATTCCAGGAACGAAGTGTCCAGGCTCGCTGCGATGATAAGCGAGTCTGGAGCACTATCGTTCATTACATTTAGAGAAGGCTATAGAGCCCAATGTAACAAAGCAATGAGAAAGGCAAGTCAGATGCTTGGTTGCATAGGGAGAGGAATTAGTAGCAGAAAGAGAGAAGTAGTGATGTCCTTTTATAGATCTTTGGCACGGCCTCACCTAGAATACTGTGTTCAGTTCTGGAGGCCATATCTCCAGAAAGACATAAATACATTGGAGACTGTGCAAAGAAGAGCAACTAAAATGGTAAAAGGCCTGTGTAACAAATCATACCAAGAAAGGCTAGAGGAACTAAACAGAGGCCAGAGTATACCTGACGTCGCCATTAAAATAAAAGGCTGCCCCCTAGTGACCGAATGGTCATTAGGAGCAGTCATCAAGCAGAGGAGGAGCCATTGAGCGCCGTGTCAAGAGCAGAAGAGCCGGAGCTGAAGACGGGGATCACACTTCAATGAACCAGTATGAATTTTTCAATCAGCATCAGAAGATTCAACTCTTCAAGCAACTCTTCCCAAGAAAGATGACAGCACACGGTGAGTGAAAAACATTTTTATTATTTTTTAACACATTACACTCTACATCGCATAACAGTTAGCATAGGACACAGGACCAACGGAGGTAAGTGGACACATTAGGGGGTAATATTAGTTAGGACAAATGTTTTTTTTTACATGAACACATGGTAATGTTTATTGTGATTTTTTCTGAACACTGTATTTTTTTTTTACATACACCTCACAGCGCAGCATGCTTAGAAACCTTAGCATGCTAACGCTGATACAGCAACATGGCAAAGCAATGCTTAGCCATGTCGTTCTGTCAGCACAGCATGCCTAAGGCTTTCAAGCATGCTGCAAGTAAAGATTTTTTACATCTCACGCGAGTTGCCGCGATTTTGTCAGGGATAAATCGCAGTGCTTCTCAATAGAAAAGCACCGCGATTTACCCCTTTCAAACTCACAGCATCTCGTGAGAGTTTGAAAAAAATCGCATTTAAATCGCAGCTTAGTGAATTCTGTGAATTCACGCTGCAAATTACATAAAAATCGCGGCGAGACGCTGCAAATTGATTTTCTATGAAAAAATCGCGCTTTGTAAATAGACCCCCAAGAGTTTATTTGGTCCCGTCCACAGGAGGCCTCTTCCAGATTTTTTTCCAGGTCCACTTTATTTTCCCAATCCGCCCCGAGAGGAAATATGCAGAAAAATTACTTCACAAAGGGTGATAGATAAGTGCAATAGCCTCCCATCTGAGGTGGTTGAGGATATTCTATATTTGGTTACAATTTGGTTACAATAGATTTCACAGTGCAGTCACTTTTTTCCTCAGATTGACCATATGACCTGATAAGTGTATTTGCAAAATGACAGCACACACAGGCCATTAACGGTTATTTTCATGCTGTATTTACAGTCATGTTTAATAATGTTTCCTTTCCATCACATTATTAAATCCTGAGGTTCTTTTCAGGTCAAACGCTGCAGCATGAAAATAGAAAATATCTGACACAATGGATTCTGAAATAACGCTACATAAAATTCAGTCAGGATGTCCACAATATATACAAACAACAGGTCTTTACATTAGCATTGAACAGGAGGAGTATATTCAAGCATGTGGCTCAGATATTTCTTCCCACTTACCCCAATGTCCAGTATCACTGCTGATAAAATAAAACATAGAGATGTTGGGCCGAATTCAAACCTCCATGAGTTTTCAATATGCACGAGGTCTGGTAGTCCGCACAAATGAGGGGAGTGACTCCCCTTTCACTCCCCTCTCTCTCTCCCGGATTTTGCAGAACTTACGAAGCAATAAGGCTATTCTTAAACCCTGCCCACATTGTACATTATACATGTAGTCCCCCCACAGAGTTTAGCTGGGCGGCCCTGTCGGACGGATCTCCAGGCATACAGAACTAAGTTCCATCCATCTGGAGATCCGTATCATAACAGCTGGCGCGTTCTGCCAGAAAAAACACAGGCGTCTGCATGCAGCTTGTGGAAGTCATTTGAAGGGCAGTAGTCTGAATCTAGCTAGTTACTCTAAAAGATATTCTAGACATAACACTGTAGGCTGTATAATATATTAAACTGTTTAATACTACTTTTCTGGTTGAATACATACTATGGGCCTGATCCAGACTTACGCCTGCTTGCGTTTTTAAGCTCAGCGTAGTCGTAAAAACGCTGTTTTCCATGTTATGTATGCGCAAGGAAGATGTTACGACCAGAAGCTCTGGACGTACTTACGAGCATACGATCACCAGCGTAATTATGGATGAAGGGGTGTGCCAGACATACAACACCCGATATTACGCTTCGGAGGTGGGGTGAGGCATGTAAATCATACGGTATGGGCGTGCTAAGCGTCGTAAATACGCATGGAGCTTACGGACGCTCGCGGTTCCGCACAGAAAAGTTAGGGTAGGGTTTGGTCGGCGTTAGACGGCATAATACGGACAACCGAGGGGTGTGTCTTGGGGAGTGCTTCGTAGGTACGCTGGCATAAATACGCTACGCACAAGGGCATATTATTGCGTAGGTCTGGATCAGGCCCTATATGTATATAGTATCTATTACAATTTAATAGAGCATTACCAAGAGCAGTACCAGAGCTTTTGTAAAGAAGAGTATCCATGTAGACATTGAGAACATTTAACATCCAACTCAAGTGGGTACTTGTGACATTGGAAGGTGTAGTAGAGTGCCAGGAGTGTAAGGGTGGAATACCTTCCTATTGAATTTGTCATCTATCAAATGATTTTGACTCTGTAGTCAACTAGAGGCATACCAAAAGGTTAAAGGCATTAATGTCTGGATATCCAATATTCCCTTGCACCTTACTGGATTTGAGTCATTTGGCCTCGATCCTGGCTTTATGTCCCCTCCAAGTTGTAAAAAGTTTATATAAGCATAGGTTATGACAATTTAGGGAAGACAATGGATTTCTAGACTGTCCTCCTTCCTTTTAGGGAGAAATAAAGGTTTTTCCAATTATGTAGCATCATAGTTAGTTTAACGATAATTTATAAAGATTGTAGAGAGAGGTTGGAATATAGATTACAAGATCTTTAAGTCTCACAAAATACAAAAGGTCCCTGCACTCCTTAGGGTCTGCTGCCACACTTGTACCCTGAACCCTCACCTATATGAGTTCAGGAAAAAGACAAATAGGAACCCTAATGTCAAATAATGGCTAACAAAAAATAGGGTACCAATAGTTTTCAACTTGAGTCCTTTTATCTCGTTCTAATGTGATAATGTACACCGTCCTTTTCTAAATCAATGTTCATATAACATATAGGGTTCTTCTCAAGTTAGTAGTGTTCTCAATCAGACGTAGTGTAGAATCAGCAACTAATTTAAAATCCAAAACCCCTTTTTCTTACTCACATCCCACAGGGTGTTCTTTCAGAGACCTTCCAATGTATTTCCTTAGTATTTTATGTAGGAATGTCTTTTCCTTCCAAGGGTATAAGCCATACAAAAAAATAGATAACAGAACAATAGTGTGATACCGTTACTTACTAATGAACACAAGCACATGTAACGTGTATCTACTCACACTTTCCAGTTCGTGTGATCGCTTTATTACAGAACTTTAATTGCTCTTCTTATTTCTATATTCTTTTTCTCCCAGCATACTCTTTCTTTTTCCTCCTGCCAGGTGCCTCCAGATACCGAAAAGGAACGGGACAGCAGAATCTAGTGTAACACAGTTTCGAAGCAGGTAAGTTTCAAAAGTTAGTGATTATACTCACACTCATCCTCCTCCTTATAGCGCCTTGAGTAAACTCCTTAAATTTTCTCCTTCAGGGGGTTCAAATACATCAAGGCTCCTCTCTACAAGAAAGAAGATATACCACGTAGTGCAACACCGTATGGAACCCAGACCGCTCACACCCAGGTGCACTCACCGCTTCTGTCTTTACAGTTTGCATCCAGCAGTGTCTTTATTAAATGTCCAGTTCCTCACAGGTAACAATAAAGCTATTGTCTATCAAATACTGTGTGTATAAGCACTTTGAAAAAGAATACACACAGTATTTGAAACGCGTTGGTGGATTTAGGGTGAGATCCAGACACGTATACACCTGTAAGGTACCCTCTCTTCCCTGTCCCTGATATCTATGTATGAGGGCCCTTATATCGGTGGAAGGTATTACAACTTGGAGGACAGGTGAAACTTAGGTGTGTAAGGTGTTAGGAGGTCTCCTCCCTAACCTGGTGGAATATTTCTACATTTTTTCAGCCTTCTAAAGAGTACAAGAGACGTTGGATGTTAGAAAGTTTTTTTTATCGTTACCCATTTTTTATTGCTATTCATTTTTTATTGGAGAAGTTTTATTTAAATAAATATTTGAAGACTATGTGGTGGTCTATTGTTACCTGGGAGGAACTGGACGTTTTATAAAAGCACTGCTGGATGCAAACTGTAAAGACGGGGAAGCGGTGAGTGCACCGGGTTGTGAGCGGTTTGGGTTCCATACGGTGTTGCACTACGTGGTGTATCTTCTTTTTTGTAGAGAGGAGCCTTGTTGGATCTGAAGGAGAAAATTTAAGGAGTTTACTCAAGGCGCTATAAGGAGGAGGATAAGAGTGTGAGTATAATCATTAACTTTTGAAACTTACCTGCTTTGAAATGGTGTTACACCGTTCCTTTTCGGTATCTGGAGGCACCTGGCAAGAGGAAAAAGAAAGAGTATGCTGTGAGAAAAAGAATATAGAAACAAGAAATAAGAAGAGCGATTAAAGTTCTGTAATAAGGCGATCACATGAACTGGAAAGTGTGAGTAAATACACGTTACATGGGCTTGTGTTCATTAGTAAGTAACGGTATCACACTATTGTTCTGTTATCTATTTTATTCTATGGCTTGGACCCTTGGTACATCGGAAGGAAAAGACATTCCTACATAAAATACTAGGGAAATACATTGGAAGGTCTCTGAAAGAACACCCTTTGGGATGTGAGTAAGAAAAAGGATTGATTTAGAAAAGGACGGTGTACATTATCACATTAGAACGAGATAAAAGGACTCAATCCAGTTGAAAACTATTGGTTATGCGCCTAATGATGTACCCTATTTTTTGTTAGACAGATATTTAAGTCTGTGTGATGCAATCTTTAATTGGGAACATGCAAGGAGATGTTGTGTTTGTTAATTTTATAGACTGCAAAAGAAAATGTAATTTTTAAAATGTATTTAGAGCACATTATCTGCCACCAGATATGCCACATCATGGATTCAGATTCCAGAGAAAGCACAGGATTTCAGGGGCTCAATAAAATAGTAGTGGGGGAATAGGAGGCAGCCCAGGATACCATATTGAAACTCTTTACACAACAGCAGCATGCTGGGTCATTAACATTATCATCTGAGTATAATGACAAATCGTTAAACAGGTAGGCGCAAATTTAAAGTTTGCAGGGAGGCGCCGAACACCCTAGCCCCGGCCCTGGTCACCATCCTTGTAGTTCTTCTCTTGCGCCAATCTTCTTTAAATTCTTGTGCATGCGGTGTACAGTGCATGAATAGGGTCTTCTCCAATGGACCTCGTCTGAGATTTTTAAAGATTGTTATATCAAATTGATTATGCTGCTTGGTGCTTACCCTAGGAGTGTGAGTGTGTGGGGTAAATGAAGGGTAATTAAGAGAGGAAAAGAGAGGGTTGAGAGATTTTGGGGGATTGAATAAAGAATGACTAAATAACACTAGTTTTCTTCTTTAGTAGTTTCAATAAATATACCATTTAGTATATGAAATATACTTAAATAGTAAGGAGACACATATCTAGAATCAGCAGGCACCTTAAAAACTAGTCTTACAAGTTACAACAAACACGTTTTACACAGAACAAAGCCAAGGGTTGTAGGTCAACTATATTCCCCATCTCTGCGCTAGTTTATGCCGGTTTACTATAGAACAGACAAGGGCACCGAGCCGGCTATACCATGAATTTAAACGCACTTAGCCACGCCCCTGGTACCTCAGCTGAGCGCACGGCGACCTCCCCAATGGGACAATTCACGCTACGTCATCGTAATCCGGGATCCTGCAGGAGAAAAGGAGGCGTGGTTTCATGACGCGAACTCTGGCCAATCAGAGTCGTCCACATGCAGCGATCGTGATCTCGGGCAGCCTCGGAATAAAATGCTATAGCGGCTGTGTCCTGGTGCCAGTAGAGGAAGCCACAGCAGAAGACGACAGGCCGGATCTACGGTAGTGACAGACGAAGGGAGGCCGCAGTTCGTACAGCACAAGGAGTGAGGAGGCTACTACGCTACACTGTCTGGAACCCCCTCTGTACAGACCTCCCCCCGTTCACCGCTGTATTAGTCCGTGGATGCTGAGCTGCCCGCATCCAGCGCGTAACAACCGCGGATCGATTTAATCGCGGACAGATCGCTTGAGGGGCTACCGGTAAATTTGGATGAAGTAGCCTCACCCCACAGCTGGCTGCTAGTACTGTTTCCAGCCGAATAAGAGATCTCCACGTATTCCAGAGACAGTGCCCGGGGCGGGGGGGTTCGTATGGGAAGAGCGCTGTGAAGTCAACACCGGTCTTTTGTGTGCTGATCGCTAGTGAACATCAAGGTGGGGGCAGAGAAGAGAGGGCTGCAGAGAACCGGCCATGGAGAACGCACACACCAAGACGGTGGAGGAGGTGCTGGGGCACTTCAACGTGAATGAGAGCACGGGGCTGGGCCTGGAGCAGGTTAAGAAGCAGAAGGAAAGATGGGGACCCAATGGTACGTGAGTTCCGACAGAGCAAGCCCCTTCTGCCATCCTTGGTGCAGCTTGATGATCAATGGTTGGGGGAAGGGGGTCACAGTGGTCTTCCTCCACTACCTATGCATTCAGGCTGGCCAGAAGTACCAATGTTACATCTTAATGGCGGGCGGTCCACGGATCAGTGGAAAGTCTTTCCGTTCTCTATAAAATATTATAGAATCTGAAACCCCCAACAAAGTTCCCGATGTGAAATCATGTATTGTACTTCCTGTAAGGGCCCATCCCGTGATAACCGGCATCTCAATGAGGGTAGGATCACACAGAAGATGGCTGCCTGGATGCAACCTCGTGTGTGTCCTCAATGCAAGAACCGGTCTCGCCACCTCCTTGATATTACGCAAATTGTTCTTCTGTCTTAGTAATGTACATGGTCTTATAACCTGATTTTGTACGAAGCATTCATTCATTTATATTCCCTTTTTGTATATGTTTAGTTCAATCCATTGAAACTTGGTAACCTTACTATGCGGTTTGTAGAAACTATTAAAATCTATTTTTATTTATGTAGTATTACACTTTGACAGGGCATGTCACCTATAATCAAAGCATTATTGGTATTTCTATAGAACATTGATACGTTAGAGTGACCAGCTTTATATGCTGTAAAGATGTGCAATTTCTTACTATACATAATTCCAATTGCTTTAGGGCTTTTTTTTAATTTTTTTTTACCCTTCTCCACTTTGCTGTTCAGCTGCTTATGATTGCCTGAAAAACTTAAGCTGCATCCCACCTTTATTTTATAGCTCTGAAACAGCTTTGAACATTCTGGAATGCATCAAAACGTTTTGCATAATATACTATGCATGTACAATCTGTTGTATTTGTAGTCTCACACTAAACTCCTCCAAGCTGAACATTCATTGTTTTACATTACCTAGTATGTATGTTTGTAAATGATCCCTTAATTTTACTCATTACCCTATATTTTATAATTTTGCTGGTGCAGAGACAGTGTCTCTTGGTGCATTCTCATTTTTAACTTGTAGCATGAAAGGCACATTTGGCTTCATTTGATTCCAAACATTTTGTAGCAGAATATGCAATTTATTTAGTGATACAATGGATTTTCCTTAAATTTAGGTAATAACTTTGTATATATCCTTAATAATCCCTTACTGGTAAATGATTGACACTGGGATTGATCTCAGAACTGTCCTATGTTTTTATGTACAATTTTTGTATTAATCTCTGGGTTTTTTTCTTTCTCCTCCTCCTTGAACAACTTCAATAGAACTACCTGCAGAAGAAGGTATGCCAGTTTATAGTGTGTGTGTCTGTGTATATATCTTTATTTGTTGCTTTTTTTTCAGTCAACGTGACAACTTCTCTCTTTTTACAGGGAAAACATTATGGGAATTGGTTATCGAGCAGTTTGAAGATTTATTAGTTAGAATTTTGCTACTTGCTGCCTGTATATCATTTGTAAGTATCCAGGAAATAATAATTACCTATGTCAGAAGCCTTATTGCTTCACAAGGCGTTATGACCTCAAATGGCCACAATGTTTTTTGTTTTTTTTGACTGGTATGTAGTCAAGCAAATACTTAATATAGATACATTAGAATTATGTGCTATTTTTAAAAAAAATCTGGTTTACTTGATAATTATGAAATCCTTAAATTCTTTAAATAGTCTCTGAGACATAAGACCATTATACTATCATAATTTCTTAAAAGAAGTTATGTATGATTTATATACACAACTTGATTCCCCTGGTAGCCACAATAACTTGTAGTAGCTGTTTTCTTTCATTCATTGATGTGCATGTCTGATTGCCCCCCCCCATAAGGCTGAGACCTGTACTTTGTCCTTGCTATTCAATTGTTAATTCCTTTGAGGAGGAGAGCCATTTCTTCTTTGATTTAGTGATTGTGATGTGTTCAGGTGCTTTGACTGAAAACCTTTCTCTGATCATTGCTCCTCCACTACTTAGTTGGTAGGAGGTTCTTCATAGCATGCTTTGTTTACCTAACATGGTGTTGTGCCTTAAAACCACACGTATTCAGATTCGTTATGTAGTCAACACAATGTTCAGTCAATTGCTCAAAGAGTATATTTGAAATTCTGTGATATATCTTTTGCTGTTGGCTGGTGCCACCTTGCCATACAATATGTTGAACCATTACAGTGTTCTCCCCAGGGCATTTTAGCCGGGTGCGGCAATTTTAGCTTACCACCCGGCCAGACCTGACCAAAATGTTGATTGTGATCTCCAGCTTTCAGTCTTGGTTGTGCTCCAATGGACCGTAAAGGCTTAGTTCCCAGTAGTGCAGCAGCGGCGAGACGTTTCGCAGTGGGAACGTATGTCTGGATCCAGTCAAGTATTATTATTGCACAGTATTACACTGCTCCCACCCAGCTACTATTTAACACCACACGGCTGGCAACGTTTTCTGGGGAGAACACTGCATTACATATGATCATTCTGTTATTTCTCTACCCTAGTACAAAAACAAAACTAATTGGCTTTGTGCATGCTATTTGTAATTTTTTTTTTCTTGCTTATCTTTGGCAGATTTCATAAATGTTTCTCACTATGTAAATTGTAGCAGATGTTAACTATCGTTTTGACAATGTACTACTGCTAAACATCTATGCAACTGATAATCTATAAATAGAAGGAATATACATGGGAACAATATAAATCTGCTAGTTTACCTTAAAATCTGAGCACATGGCATATACAGCAATGGAATGCGCTAGCAAATGACTTGACAGTTACATACAGCTGCTTGTAAATCCATAGCAGGAAGTGTGCTTTATATGGCAAGTAATTCCCAGCCTTGTCTTGCCTTAGTACTAGCTGAACATGCTGAAGCCAATTTTTTTTTTAATTTTTTTTGGATTTATTTTATTGCTGGTTACCTTTTTTATTTTCTTATTTTTTCCTGGAAACACTTGCAGTAGATGACACCTTTTTAGTACTGATTGGTGTACATAGACAACTTACAAATTTGTGTAAAGATAGCAGATAAAGCTTATTGTATTTCAGAAGATTTACTTTGGGGATTTGGAACCCTGTCCAGTTCTCTGAAAACCTCTCTTGTAAATGAGTGTCTCATGTTAATCTTAGAATCTAATCCTGCATGATTCAACCCAAAGCAGGTATTCCGGAAATCTGGTTATTGTCATGTTGTTAACCTGTAATGTACCAGCATATTCCACAGCATTAATCCTTAAGAGGGACACTCTGCTCTTGGCTTCATTGCTCATTTTTTTTTCTTGTGTTTTGTCTTTAGGTATTGGCATGGTTTGAGGAAGGAGAAGAAACAATCACAGCCTTTGTAGAGCCTTTTGTAATTTTACTTATATTGGTAGCAAACGCTATTGTGGGAGTGTGGCAGGTAAGTGAATATTTGTGGTATGGCACCAACTTGCAGTACTGTTCCAAAGTATGTCTATTACGATCGGCTATAGTTAGGGGGAAAACCTCTTATGCACCATATTTGTTTTAGAAGGCAGGGAAATTTATTAGAAGAAAATGTTTACTGCCGTATGCAGTGGTGTAGCCACTGTCTGTTCTGCGCATGCATTGGCGGGTTTATCTAAGTGCTGTCAGCAGCTGGCAAGCTATTTATAAGCTGAGCTCTGTTTAACGTACCAGCTGTCCTCTTGTTTGCAGAGTGGTTTTTGTAACTGATACATGCAATGGGCTTGTCTCAAATGGTCATGGGAATAGGTGTAAAATGCACCTTCTTTAGCCCCTAAAGCAGCACCTACATCTAGAACCATGCAGGAATACAGTAGGCTAATGGACCATGCAAGGTTACCACATTTGACCTGGGGCTGGTGGTCTCTCCTTTTTCCTTACTAAGGCAATATACTGGGATTTATAAAGTTTAATGTCATCACTTGGTACAGCTGTCACCACATTTATACCATGAAATCTTATATTTGTGTGAATAAGTTCATTTGAATTTTGCTGACTATTCCATGTAATCTAAAGTGATGTCTTCGGTTGGGCAGATACGTAGCAGCAAGTGATGCAACTTCCTATTGCATAATGATTTCTTTTGCAATCCGTTATGTTACAGAATACTTTCATGCTTTGCCTGTGTTACATTGTCTGTTTAAGAACTGTGGCAATATTATGGGTATATGAAATTAATGAATTTCCTGGCACCTGTCACTTGCTTTTTCATTGCTGTGACTAACAGTGTAGACGTTATATACACAATGTGTAGCATGTTTGTGAATTTGCTGTAATGTCCATAGTGTGACAGTAGTCTTACTGGTGATCTTCTAAATTGCTGTTAACTTGCTGTAGCAGACAGCCAATTACCAGATTTTAAAACCTTTTGTATCGCTACCTTCAGGGCAAGTTAGAACCTATCATGTTTCAGACAGTGGAAGGAGGGACATAGAAGGTCTTTGTATTCACATGCCAAGCTTTTTTCTTAACCACTTGCAGAGAACATTTTCTCTTTTTGCATAATGTAGAGGTGCTTACTGTGCTCTATGGCATGTGGTACTCTTAAGGTGCAGGATGTACATGCATTTGTGTCAGGGAAAAGCTGCAGAGTGGCTTTATGGTAATATATAGTGCATCACTGTGGCTTAATACCTGCATGGGTATATTCTGCTAATTGTAAAGAAGTACCAGATACAACAGTCTGGTATAACGACTGGACAGTGTGTACGTTGCATATCCGTATGATATTTTATCTTTTACATGTCGTCTTATCACACGAGTGTTACATGTGTATGCAGCACTAATGCAAGTTATGTAGTAAATGTGCTTACAATGCGCTTCATCAGGTTTAATACATAAATCAGTAATTGACAAAATCATGTAGATGATAGGCATCCATTAACCTTAAGGGTGGCCCAAGGTTATGCCCCAGCTTGTATGTCGATGTTCATACAAACATTTGTTACGTGTCTATGGAAATGCTCCAAACTTTTGCATAGTTTACTGATACAACTCTGTTTGCTCTTCACCTGCATGGAGCTTAGACAAATAAAGCAAAGAAAATTGTGGTTACGGTCGCCATAAGTGACCCCTTTTACATAATGCTTTATACAAACAAGTGAGATTATTTTCCTTTAGAGTTCAAAATCCTTGAATTGACATCCATTTTATGTGTCTGTTGTATTTTCAGCACAAGGAAGGTGTTTGCTAGTTGATGTAATTTATATGCGCCAATCAAAATATATCATGTTAACTTCTAATCCCCATTTCATTATAATGTAAACGCAATTAATTCTTCTGTTTTACCCAGGAAAGAAATGCTGAAAATGCCATCGAGGCACTCAAGGAGTATGAACCGGAGATGGGGAAAGTGTACCGACAGGACCGAAAGAGCGTCCAGCGGATTAAAGCAAAGAGTGTCCAGCGGATTAAAGCCAGGGATATTGTGCCAGGGGACATTGTTGAAGTTGCTGGTGAGGCTTTGAGTAATGAGTGTGTAAATTGTCAATGGGAATCTGAAACTAGCATTGCATCTGCAATATTTTGTTGTATTAAAAAAAAATGTACATTCAAATAAGATGACTTATCCATCCTTGTGTTTGAGGGCTTATGATGAGTTGGTTGAAACATTAATACTAGCAGATAGCATGTGTAAAGGAATACCTGAATATGTACATGTAATAATGGTTTCTGGCACTGTGCAGGGAGTTGTCTATATATCTTCTGTAGATTTTATATGCAGCTTACCATTCATGATTTAAGCTTTTATGTCTATAAATGTCAGATTGCTTTTAAAGCAAGATCTACAGCACTCATGTTAAGTAGGAGATGTATGCGGAACACATTGCTAATACCTTTTTATGTTTAGTATTGTATGGACTTTGCCATAGGATTTTTGGAGAGATGTCCATGTAGG
>WWET01002713.1:20368-38600 GCA_011038615.1 Limnodynastes dumerilii | reverse complement strand
TAAATAAGTAATTTGTGTTAACTTTTTTTTTTCTTCTGTAACAATAGCTTGAAAGATAACAAGATTGTGAAATGTCACCAATATGATGGATTGGTAGAGCTTGCTACAATCTGTGCTCTTTGCAACGATTCCTCTTTGGATTTCAACGAGGTTTGTCAGACTGCCTTGAACTGTTTATGTATACGATATTCATGTATGAATAAAGCTGATTATATAGACATGTGCTTTATGGCTACTGACCAGCCTGTTTCTTTTATTTGATTAATATTAATATCCACTATGAGTTAATCCTGGCCCTCTACATGTAGTAAACAAACTGTCCAGTGGATAATGTAAAATGTGTAATTTTTTACAGACTCTTCTAAAACAAAAGTTTAATTATATTTGTTTTGCTAGTAAATTTTCATTTTAACTTAGCATGAATCTTTATTTTTTTTCTCTAACTTTAGGCAAAAGGCGTTTACGAGAAGGTTGGAGAAGCTACAGAGACTGCTCTCACTTGTCTTGTTGAGAAGCTGAATGTGTTTGACACGGATTTGAAGGGGCTGTCTAAAATAGAACGTGCTAATGCCTGCAATTCGGTGTGTTATTCATTGTCATTAATAAAATACTTAATGAAAACTTAAAATTTATCCAGTGATAATGAGCCATTTTATATTTGGTTTCTGACTGAATGCTCCTGAATTGGAGTAAAGACCTTTGTAATGGTTTTTCAGTGGAAGAATCTTTGCTGGTTAAGTGTTAATGTTTTATCCATTATTGTAATTGAGTACACACCTAACTTCTTACCTATGTCAATTTCCACAGGTCATTAAACAACTAATGAGGAAGGAATTCACCTTGGAGTTCTCAAGAGATAGAAAATCCATGTCTGTCTATTGTACCCCAAATAAGCCAAGTCGCAACAATAATAACAAAATGTTTGTAAAGGTAAATAATCCACTCTCTGCAACAGATAACACAAGATATATGATGAAAATCCTTCCCAATGCATCCCCTTCTATGTTATTCTTAATTTAACCTGAGAATGTTTGCTTTTGATTTTCCTGTAGGGTGCTCCTGAAGGTCTAATAGAACGCTGTACTCACATTCGAGTTGGAAGCACAAAAGTGCCTTTGACTGCAGGGATTAAACAGAAGGTTATGGGTGTGATCAGAGAGTGGGGATCTGGCAGAGACACACTGCGCTGCCTTGCATTGGCAACACATGACAACCCTCCGCGCAAAGAGGACATGAATCTTGTGGAGTCTGCCAATTTCATTAATTACGAGGTAATAAGCATGTATATAATATTGCTGTTGCATTTGATTGTCGTGTTTGGTTATCTGGCATTCCCAGGGCAACGTGTCTCACATGGAGGCATTCACTTCGCTTGTGGCATTCAGCTTCTTTGATTGGTCAGATGTTATTGTTATGACTTGAAGCTGATTTGCTGGAATGATATCACATATAGGTCTGTCTCTTAGTTCTAAAGCTGTTTTCCTTTGGATGGTAAGAAGGCTGTGCCATGTGACAGACTGTTGCCTAAAACCACCTTAACCAACGTTTCCCATATCTTCATATTTAGACCAATCTGACTTTTGTTGGCTGTGTTGGCATGCTGGACCCACCAAGAACAGAAGTGGCAGCATCTGTGAAGATGTGTAGGCAGGCTGGCATTCGTGTGATTATGATTACTGGAGATAACAAAGGAACTGCAGTGGCGATATGCCGGCGTGTTGGTATCTTCCGTGAAGATGAGGATGTTTCGGAAAAGGCATTCACTGGACGAGAGTTCGATGAGCTGTCTCTGAGTGCACAGAGGGATGCTTGTATGAATGCCCGCTGCTTTGCTCGTGTGGAGCCGTCGCATAAATCAAAGATTGTTGAGTTTCTCCAGTCTTTTGATGAAATCACAGCCATGGTAAGTAACAATGTCTTATGTGGAAGGATAGGAGGGTATTTTTTGAGACCTATTTTACATACACTATGTGGTTTAGTAATTGTTTTCTCGAAATTACTAGGAGATGAAGTGTTGAGCATCTGTGGGATTTTACCACTGCGGCCTGTCCTGCTGTGTCTCTGTTAGAGTGCTCTGACAGTTTATTTTAAAGTTCAAGTGACTAAACAATCTTTCTGTCATTTTAGACTGGTGATGGTGTTAATGATGCCCCTGCTCTTAAAAAAGCAGAAATTGGAATCGCTATGGGATCTGGCACTGCAGTGGCTAAAACTGCTTCAGAAATGGTCCTAGCTGATGATAACTTCTCCACAATTGTAGCAGCTGTAGAAGAAGGTCGTGCCATCTACAACAATATGAAGCAGTTTATTCGATACCTTATTTCCTCAAATGTTGGAGAAGTGGTTTGGTATGTATTGAAAGTTTCCCTTCCACAAATATTTGTCCTGCTGTGTAGTACATTTCTGCAGCAGTGAAATAATGATAGCAGCCTTTGCAGGTCATGTCCTATGTTTTCTATGTTTTTTTTTTCCTCCACCAATAGTATTTTCCTGACTGCTGCCCTGGGTTTCCCAGAAGCATTAATTCCCGTTCAACTACTGTGGGTTAATCTGGTAACTGACGGTCTTCCTGCTACGGCACTGGGCTTCAACCCACCAGATCTAGATATTATGAGTAAACCACCCCGCAATCCCAAGGAACCACTCATCAGTGGCTGGCTATTCTTCCGGTATCTTATTATTGGATGTAAGTGACTCTTTGCTTCACGTGTAATAGAGACCTATAGAATAAAATGTCTATTAGACTGCATATAAATGAACATTAATTTTTCTTCAAGATGACTGGTATCCTTTGTACTTTGTGTGGAAGTAACATAAGCTATCTAGATAGTAGGTATTTAAACATTGCTTTATATTTATACTAATTACGCTTCCTTATAAACAGGTTACGTTGGGGCTGCTACTGTTGGTGCCGCAGCCTGGTGGTTTATTGCAGCTGAAGATGGACCAAGAGTTACTTTGTACCAACTGGTATTGATTTTATATATTTTTATTTTATTACATTGTAGATTGTAGATTACTAATTATCTCAAGGAGTTTTGTTTAAGTCCAACAGCGATTTTTTATTTTTTTTACCTTAGTTTAGCCTTTAGTACTTATACCTTTTTACAGTTGGTGGAATGTGTCTTATGTTTTAAGTAAGATAACATAACAGCTTTGTGTACTTTCCGTTCTAGAGTCATTTTCTGCAATGCAAAGAAGATAACCCAGATTTTGCAAATGTTCAGTGTGGGATATTTGAATCTCCATATCCAATGACCATGGCACTGTCTGTTCTTGTCACCATAGAAATGTGTAATGCTTTGAACAGGTAACTACTTTTTAATTTTATTTTTAATTCTATTTTTCTATGGTTTGTGTCATTTTGAAAATAAGATCTATCTGTGTATTTGGATCTTTGGGCCTGATCCAGACCTACGCCTGGGAGTGTTTTTATGCTTTTCGGAAGCGTGAAAGCGGCCATTTATACTTCCTGCGCGGGGCCGATGTTACGCAGCGAAACTCTGAGCATATGGGCCTTGAGCGTACCAGCTTAGTAACAACGCTCAAAGGGGTGTGCCAGCCTTATGAACACCATAATTATGCTTTGAGGACAGGGAGAGGCATATAAATCGTACAGTATGTGCTAAGCATCGGAACTATGCAAGGAGCTTACGGACACCCGCGGTTACGCACAGAAAAGTTAGGGTAGGGGTTTGTCGGCACAAGACTGCTTAAATACGGACATCCGATCGGAGTGCCTAGGGGAGTGCTTCTTAGTTACGGTGGCGTAAATACGCTACGCACAAGGGGCGTTTCATGAGCATAGGTCTGGATCAGGCCCTTTGTCACAAACCTATTGGGAAGGTTTCTGTAATGATAAATTTTTCCAAAATATTAAGCTTAAACAAATTCGAACACGCTTGTATCTATATGTTTACTGAATTGACATGAAAAATGAATTAATACTTTCAAAGTTTAATTTAAGCGGCCTTTACAATGGAATATTTTGCTCTAAGTGTCTTGGTGTTCAGTATTGAAAGAATGTTGTCTTATTCAGTTTTTGAAACAATTTTCCTTTTCCCCTTCCCATAGCTTGTCTGAAAATCAGTCACTACTGAGGATGCCTCCATGGGAAAACGTGTGGCTTCTGGGGTCCATCTGCTTATCGATGTCTCTTCATTTCTTAATCCTTTATGTAGAACCATTACCGGTATGTACATTTTCTGTCTGGTAATACTTGTGTGGTTAAATAGTCTGTAGTGACTTTCTCATTCCCTTCTTAATTCTTCTTTGCAGCTCATCTTCCAGATCACTCCATTGAACTTGATTCAGTGGTTGATGGTGCTGAAAATCTCATTACCGGTCATACTTCTGGATGAGGCACTTAAATTTTTTGCTCGTAACTACTTGGAACCTGGTAAAGAGTGTGAAAAGCCTGCCGCCAAACCGTGCACTTTTGCCGCATGCACTGAGGGGATCTCTTGGCCGTTTGTGTTCATTACCTTACCTTTGATTATCTGGCTTTACAGCACCGACACTAACATTACTGAGATGTTTTGGTCTTGACTGACATTTTTACAGAATGGAAATGTGTAACTTAACCATTTTGGTTTTTTATTATTGTTTAACGCAACTGTCTATATCTGCTGAATTTTCACATGAACATAGTACTGGTGAAGGCAAGTTTTTCTCATGCTAGCTCTTATTTTGCTCCCCACCCACACCTCTATACTCCAATATGGATAAGGGGTGTCCAATTTAGTTTTTTATTTTTTATATATATATATAAATGCCCTTAATGTGCGTTGTACATGTACAGAGAATTAACACTATTTTATGCAAATATTTTTTGTAGATGGGAAAGCATGTACAGTGTTCTGTTTCATAATTTTCATTCTTGTTAAAAAGAAAAAACAAACCTACACCGGGAAGCAAAAAGGAACTTTAATTTGACCCAATGGACTTTATTTGCAGAAAATTAGCAGATTTAGGGATAGCGTGATTAATTTCCTAAAACTACAAAGCATGTTTGGTTTCTGCATGATCATTTTGGATTTGATTTGATATCATTATGCTGTTTTTTTTTTTTTTTTTTCTCTCCTATTTACCCATAAGCCAGTTCTGCACTAAGCAGATAATTGCTACCTCAGTCAGTATTTTGTTTTTCTAGTCTCTCATTTCATTTTGTTTTCTGTTTACACCATTCTCTGTAAGAGGTATGCCTATTGTTGCTAGTGCAGATTTCCCCACAAGTTCAAATCCTGTTTCTCCTTCCGTAGATTTTAAGGTTATTTATTTAACGGTCTTATATTTTATTGTAGCAGACATATCTCGCTCCTTTTTTCTATTTTTTTTTTTTTTTTTCCCTGATTTCCCCCTCTCCCCAGTGTTGCCTGTTTCAGGGGCTATACTTCACAACCTAGTCAAAAATAAAACCTTTTATTGGACAGAGAAAACAATGTCTTGTCTTAGAACTGCTTTATCACTTAAGTTCCTTATTTTCTTTGTGTTTTTTTTATATTAGACCATGTTTGTGTGCATGTGTTTAAACAGAAAAAAAACACTGCAAATATAAAGCTGGATTATATTTAACAGATGTTGGCAGACATCCCTTCATCTGTTGCTAGTTATTCTGCTGACCTGTATTAAACAGAGTTGGGGAATTACTATATATAGTTTTTTTTTTCTTGTGTAAAACATGTAAATAGCACATGACCAAATGAACATATTGTATAGATCTATTTTTATTTTAAAGAGACGCTAATGACCATCATTTAACTGTTAGAGCATGTTTTCAGGACAACTCTCCCCAGCCTCCAATGTTTAGGTCATTAACCGTCTTAATTGTGGTGTTTTTCTCCAAATGCCTTCCAACACTCATCAACTAAAGTGAGTATTCATTGCCTTTAAACACTCCATCGTAGAAAGTTCATGTAATGATGCAAGAAATTAGTCTGTATTGTTGCTAAAGAATAAAAGTGGTTAAGTTGTTCCCCATGGCTTTGCACAGAGTCTGTCCTACACTTACACTTCATACTGATAAAATTTCAGATATATTTTCACTAGGCTTTCTCAATAGGATTTCAAGCAGTGAGCTAACCTAGAAAAATAATCACAACTTTCTTCTAAAATTTATTTTGGGCATATTTTTGGTTATTAGAACAGTGGAGTAATACATAGGGTTCCGGATTGTCACTAACCTGTCCTGGACATGCAGGCCCAGTGGTATTTTTTTTACTTTCCTCTCTTTGGTCACAACCCTGATTTCCCATTACAGATGGGTGTGGAAAAGCAGAACCCAGTACTTCAGTGGTCAGATGGTTTCGCGAGGCTTTACTCAAGCTTTTCTTGAGTGAGCGCTTCAGTACTACCTGTGCGGTGACATGACCTCAAACCGCAAGGCATTTGTGTCATTTAAGGTTGCGTCACACTTCAGTGCCACCTGACACAAATTAAGTGTAAGGAAGCATAAAGGGTTTGTTTATTTTAATTTTTTTTTTTTACATTATCACTGGAGACTCTTTTCAAAAACTTCTAAAGCTTTGTTGGATGTCCACACTAATTTCAAGGTATTTGTGAAAAGTAAAATGTTAAAAATTAATCTAAAAATTTAAATATTCAGCATAATTGTAAAGGTTTAAAAAAAATTGCATGGATTGGTAAGCTGATGGTAAGCTTACCATTGTACATAGTGGTGCTCACACTTTTATCTTACAAGTTTATCTGGATAGAAATATGATTGGGTGTAATTCCCTGTCCTGATTGGCAGGCTCTCCCAGTCTGTTCTATAAGCGTGACATCCTCCCATTTTCCAAAATGGCTAATAGCAGTCATAAATTGTGCTTATAGAAAAGTTGATCAATAATGTTTATATTAGGCCATGGTATTTGTCAATGAACAGTACGATATTTTTTATTTTATTATTTTTAAACAACAAAAATATTGCCCACGCCCAATGTGCTGAAAGATGTTTGAAACAATTATAGCTTAGACATCTCACAAAAAATACTTACTATTTAAGTATATTGTTTTGGGTTTTTTTCTTGTTTTAAATAATTGGTCATAGCTGCTAATAGAGCTTCCTTAAGCAGAGTGACTTCAAGCATTTTTGCTAGAAAGAGGTTCAAGCTTACTATGTCCATAAATGGATACATTAAGAAGCATTCCTTGTGACCAAATTGTTAACTGTGCAGTCTGAAACGGATGCTGCCAGGAAAGTCTCATATGATTTTTTTCCATTGCATTTCATCAATCTTTCATAGTATTTTACCTAGTTAAAATGGGGGCATTATCTTACCTTGGCCAGTTTTAGAACTTTTTCCATGCCTATTTTAGCATGGTTTAATAAAAAAAATAAATCCCACATTCACAGCAATTAATACTTAATACATGGGGCCTCAAAAAAACAATAGAAGACATTTAACAATTGTAATAGTCATATTAACAGCCTGGAAAGTAATTACAGTTGCCACTCTTTCACCTATTTGGGTAAATAAACTTTAGGACATTTTCTTAAAACTAATATCTCATTCATTCCAAAAACATCAGTCCTGTTCTTGTTTTACTTAACACATGCAGGAGGTTCAGTTGTGATGTTACTCTAAACATTGGCACAGCTGATTCCACTTTACTTTTGATTTGTTTTTTCCCCCAGTCTCCTGCATCATGCAGAATTTTTATTTTGCTCTCCTGCCAGTCTTGTCAAATTAAACCTAGATCATCATGGTGAACAGCCACCTCTTTATGAAATGCCAAATAAAATTTGACATTACGTACACATGTTGGTTTCTCTAGGCTACAATGCCTTGGTATATTTGTTTTAAACTGTGTTCATGTTGAAGCAGTCTCAAGATTTGACAGGTCACTAAAAACAGCTAAGTACATTATAAACTAATGATTAAATGTGTGACATCTCTTCACTTATCATTCTTAACACTTCACCTCTTCTACTGGTACTTGGGGAAATTAACACACCCTTTCATCCACACACCAATTAATGAAATGTGTGCCATTTTGAAATTCACTATGCACCGATTTGTTAACACTTGTATTCCAGAAATGTTTATTTAGTATAAAAGCTACAAATAGTTGCAGTTTGATATTTCTTTGAGTAGTGGTTAATCAAATCACTGTGGACTGGATCCAGATTTAATAATAGTGGCATTTTTACGCATGCTGTGTGCAGGAAATGGCCATATTCGTCATGTGTCCAGCACAGATCTCAATCCTCAGTATCCAGATTTCCATGCTGGAACTTGGTTGTGGGGTTGGGAGGCAGGCTTAAATTTGTCTGCATGGTGGGTGTGCAGAGGTATTAAAATCATACAGTGAGGGCTTCACTAAGCCCTTAACCTATTATTATCATCCTAATTTACACATTGGCCCCATTTTAAGTGGTGCTGGTGTGTAAATTTTAAATTTGGGTCCTACATGCAGCAAGCCATAAGTGCGAAGGGAGTGTTTTCCCATTGCATCTATGCAGATTAAGATCGCACAGTGACCCAGCCAGAGGCCTTCTCCCATGTTGCTATTAAATCTGAATTCGGTCCTGTTTATTGCGTATAGTCTAAGTTTGGTTGTACTTAAAATAGATTGATAACTCATTAGAGTAAAATTGTGCTAACTTAAATATTTCTTTACCTATTAAAGCAACCTTTGTTTGTTGCTGGAAAGAATTTAAATGTGCCCCAATAAGAGATCTGCAGCACTAGATGTTGTAAATATGTAGTGTGGTAATAGACTTCAGAGAGCCAAATATTAAGTATAGTTAATTGTGAAATCTCTCCTTTACCATAGAAAGGCAAAGATCTTAACCATAGTCTAAGCAAGAAGTGTGTTCAGGTGCTGTTTTTATCACTGCAACCCTGTCCATCTTGCATACTCCTAAAAGCTGATGTCCTATTTCTTCTTTCCTTTTCAGAACTGGAGTAATCCTCTTCTTAAACAATTGTGCAAAGATGTAAGGTTGCTAATTATGCATGTGTGTGTGTGTTTTAGAGGCAGTGCTCAAAATAAATGAGGGACAAGAAAAGACATATCTATTCTTTAAAATTGTGCTAAAAAAATAAACCGGCAACAGAACAATAAAAAAAAATAATAATAAAAAAAAAAATAAAAAAAAATAATAATAAAAAAAAAAAGTTGGAAGATTCCACGGATGATTACACCCAGTGAAGATAGATATAATATATTAAATGTTAGTCCTTTTTGCTGTTTGAGGGACACCATAAATCTTATGTAGTATTCAACCCCTCAAGCATCAAAGGAACTGGGAAGAAAATCTAAGCAGCCAAGCCAAGTTTCTGTTTTTGCCATGTAAGATGTCATTAGTTCATGTACAACATCATTGTAGTGCATGCTTTCAGTTGTAAGTAGCCAAATGTCTGTATTGTATCATTTCCTTTATAAACAGCTATGTACAATATGCACTTGTTCTATTTATAAACTCATTCAAAAGGTACAGATGTTGAATGTTTAAAATGTAAATCTCCAAGTCACCATTTCATAACTTTTAAGAGGGTTTTTTTTTTAACTTGTTTTAAGTGTGCAAATGTCATTTTTGCACTGTAATAATGTAACTTATTGAATTCTAAAGCAGATGACCGTTTGGTGCAATTGTGATGCTTCTGTTACAAGAGAACAATGTCAGTTACTGCAAACGCATGTTTGGCCTTTAGACAAATGTAAATAAGTTCAGTTTTGCTGACATAAGCATCCTATAGACACCATGGTTTCAGGTAAATAAAAGTTTGTTCTACTATACACGACTATGACTAAGTTGTTTCTTTCTCACAGCGTCTGTTCTGTTTTAAAGTATGTGAGGACTGACTCTTTTCCGATTCTTTATGGTAACTAGCCCTATTTCTTGTCATCCCACACTATGGCCAATAGCGTCTGTAAGATCTAGCTTAAAGAATGCATCATGTTAACGTTTTGCCACTACAGAATGAGCAGCTCGTCTTATGTGGAAGCCTTGATTTTAGCTGTGCTGGTATTCTAGAACACCTTTTAGTTACAGTATTAAACAGTAAAGAATTAGTATCAGGTTTGAATGTGTGTATAATAGGTCTTGGAAACCCTACATAAGATGTTTTTGAAATTTAGTGTTTTCGTGTTTCCCTTCAGTCATCCAGTATCTATGGGCCTGATCCAGACCTACGCTGGCTGGCGTTAAGATGCCAGCCAGCAGCGTAAGATCGGCTTAAAAGCCGATCTGCGCATGTGCCGTTGCAGTTGTCTGGCGTAGCTACGGCAACACCAGATAGTTGATCGGTCGTCCGTAGCAGCGCCATAGTAACGCTGAAGGGGGCGTCCCCCAGTGTTACTACGTTCAGATTAGTGTAGGTGGGCGGGGGAGGTAGTTTAATGAGGGAGGGAGGGAGGGGTTAGCGGGCATACGCTCCTGTGTGAGCGTATTTTCCCTTGCTTAGGCCGGCTGAAGTTAGGGTAGCCTTCAGCCGGCGTAAATGAGGGAAAATACGCTGACACGGGGAGTGTCAGACAGAGTGCACGCCGATACGCTGTGCTTTACTAAGCACAGCGCGTCGGCGTAGGTCTGGATCAGGCCCTGTGTGTATTATAAAGGATGACTATAGGCTTTTCTAATATATAGGTGAAAGATGATGGTGCGGAATTATTGTAAATACATATTGCAATATTTTGTCTTGTAAAAGGGAAGAAAGATCTTAAAATATTCTGCATGAAATACACATTGCGGGAATGCTGATTCAAAATTTTTCCCACAAAATAAACCAAACCTTTTTGTGTTGTTAAATGGCTGTTTTAACTTTCCTAAATAGACTGTAATGTTTAAAATACACACTTGTTATTTAAACATTAGTTTTAGGTTCCATCTGGAGGTAAAATCTTTAGTATGCTAATATAAAGCATCTTTATGGGTTGTCTACATTTCTATACTCTTTCATTACATAAAAATAGGTATTGAAATGATATTTACTCTTGAAAAATTATTTTTTTATTTATTTATTTTTAATCATCCATTACACATTTTTCCTGTTAAACTAAATGAGGTAAAATAATCCACTCTACAATAGCAACTTGAGTGTATGGAATATATGTGGCAAGGTCTAGATGTGCCCAGAAGGTATCACAGCTTTGATTTCCTTTTTTGGTGTTGTAGATATTGTCCATATTTTGCATACTTGTTCACCGAAAAATCTCAATCTGTAGATCAGACATGGTCAGCCTCTGTGTTGTGAAACTGCAAGTCCCAGTATGCTTAGTTAATAGCTATGTTAAAGTATGCTGGGAATACTGCTCTCAGCTATTGTCACTTGAACCCCTTTCGCAACACCACCAATTTTTGAATGAATGGTCCTACCCGGGGACGGTGGCAATGTGAAAGGTCCAGGGTTGTTTTCAACCTGGGTTTTCCGAATTGTAACCTGATTGGATGCAAAGATGATGTCATTATATGCTGCGGTTGTTCAGATGAGAAAATGGCGCGTTGGCGAGAGCACTAAGTCCAGGAGTTGCTGAACATTAGGGGCGAGGGTGCCATAAAAGAACAGATTTTGGGCACAGTTAAAGATGCCCACATATACCATAACATAGGCAAAATTTGGAGAAGAAAGGGATCATAAAAAGACACAACTAGTTTGTTTGCCATCATGGAAAGCAATGAGGTTAAAATGGCCACTATGTACTGATGACATCATTGTGTGCAAGCAGTTAAATCCCCTTTAAATGACAATTTCAAGCAACCAATAAGAGCTCCTTTCTAGAATGACTGACAGTTGCTTGACTGACCAGATATGGGAAATTCTTTGGAGATGTGAAAGGGTTGGACCCGGGATTTTCCCAAGTTTTGGTGCGCTTAAAGTTGCCTTTTTATTTTTTTATTTTTTTATTTTTTTTGACCCGGCATTTCTACCCGGTAAAACCCAGGTTGAAAAACACAGGTTTTTCAGAGTTGGTGAAGTGAAAGTGGTATTATTGACAAGGTGCAGAAGAATAATGGCCGAATCACCCTTTTTATTTATTTATTTTTTACAAGTGTACCTATACTGAATTCTTGATAGAAATTAATTTTTTTTTTTTATATACTGTCTTTGCATATAGTTAGATCACTTATTTAAAAACATGTTCTTGCATCTGCAAAAAATATGAAAACAGTGGAAAAATCAATTTTTAAATGCTAATTCTAGGCTAATTTTCTTTTCCAGGAAATGTGTACTGATTTATATCTTTTACAGCTATTGCATCATTTAAATGTATTTTCTTTGTCAAGGTCATGAGAGTTGACCTCACTTGGAGGTAAGGAAAATCATGAAAGTTGAAGATTATAATTGTTACATTAAAATATAGATAATTTACCATCACACAAATTCATTTTCAAATAAAAATACAAGATAAATGCCGATCTTATGATTCTCAGAAACCTAAGACATTGAAATGAGCCAAATACCTGCCCTTTTGTACCTCTCCATGAAGACTTATTTCTTAGACCAGGGGTTCTCAACCCTGTCCAAGTACCACTAAAGGTCCAAGTTTTTTTTTTTTTTTTAAATCGTACCACTAACGGTCCACGTATTTAAATCTCCTTGCTGGAGGTGAGCTCATAACTGACAGTTACATTTTCAAAGCTCCAAAGGTTTTGCAGGGAGACCTACAAAACATGGACCGTTAGTGATACTTGAGGACGGGGTTGAGAACCCCTGTCTTAGACTTTAAAGGAAACCATATGGTGTATGCTACAGGTTTAAAATGATGACAAAAAATTGTTACTATATTTCTCATTCTGGAAATAGGATGTCCTTTATTTATTATGTATTATATATATTTCCAGTAACAGTGAACCTTATGCTGATGGTCTATTTTAAACAATGGTCATTACTGTTGCCAGTAGGATCTGCAGGGCAAATAAGTCACAACTGGAGCATTTCCTTATACTGAACCTGACCATCAGGACTGCTAATATGCAAAATCATGCTGGTTTATCGCTTATATTTTGTCATTATTTATTCATGTAAGAGTGGATCCATGCTTCCATATACATAAACCGAGAATGCTCCCCTTGTTTGTACAGAAATGCGTTATCTCACACTCGCATATCTACATACATCTTCCCTCTCACATCCAGAAATACACTTTTTTGCATTTATTTATTTTTTTCTCCATACTTCTACCCTTGCTTGTGGGTTTGGAAAAGTGGAGATGTTGACCATAGCAACCAATCAGATTCTAGATCTCACTTTCCTATGACATACTAGAGAATATCGGCTAGAATCTGATTGGTTGCTATGTTCAATATCTCCACTTTTCCAAACCTGCAGCAAGTAAATCTAGCCCCTAGTGTGTAATCAGCCTGACTGCCTAAACTTCATGTTTGTCAGCACATAGAAGCATTCTAAGAGCTGTCAAGACAGGACAGTGGCTTGATGTTCCTCTTCCCTGATCTTTGGCTTATAAAGCATTCTCATTTCTATCTCCTACGCCCCATACTGTTCTCTGTGCCTAAAGTGTTTCATACCCTTATATTATAGTAGTGGTGTGGTAGGAACTGTTGATGTAAGTAATATGTGATTTAATATGTGATTTGATGGTGCTAATAGTAGAGAGTAGGGGCTAAATAGGTGCAAGTGCACCACTGGATCAGCCCCTAATTTACTAAATGTGAATGGCTTTTATTCTAGTAGTAGGAGTAATAATATAAGATGATTATTTTTTTTCTTTATGCACTTGTTGAGTTATATACTATTCATTTTGATTTGCTATCTCATTATTAATAGAGTCAATTTGAGTTAATTAAGGGTTATTTCACTGGATCCACACCTACTCATAAGGGGCCTTTTCTGATCACTAGGACTGGAAATCTGTATTTTGCGCACCTGCATCATTCCCAGTAGAGATCTGGATGTAGAGTTCTGTACTGAGAGCTTTTCCAACTGAGGGAGAGCTAAACTCCCTATGCTGTATCCAGACTCCCATCCATCCCTGTATTAGGTGAGCATGCCACGTAAATGGTAAGGTAGGTGGCAGGGATTGTGGGCCTAGTTCACTGTTAATGAGTTAAGCAGATGCAAGAACATGTATAAGTTTTTGGTCCCGCTCCCATTTTCCCCTTTCTTAAACATAAGAGTGCCATAGGTCTATCTTAAATTCCCATGTGTATTTTCCTTCTTAAAAGTCTCATTTTAATACCTTCCCCCAGCCATTCTTTTTAAACGGTCACGAGTCTTACGTCACACGCCTCTTCTTTCTTAAAAAAACTACGTGTGGTCTATAAAGACTGCATGTAGTTAATGTTTGTTCCTAAATGCTACGTACATTGTGTAGTCACCATGACTGTGTGTGTGCAGTAGCATTATTCTTAAAAATACACACACAAGTTGCTGCTTAGGTGTGAATCTGAATCTGCTCAGAGCTCCAAGCGAGGTGGGATCAGAACTATGGATCTGGTGTATTGCTCTTCCATCTGCTTGGTTAGTAATGTGTGGTGTACAACAGTGCCTGCAGTTCAACTAAAAACTAATTAAGCAACATTCTGTATCCAATCCCTAATGATAGCACCAATAGTAAAGTTAATAAATGTCTGCATTATTGATTTAATGCTATGGCTAATTGAGGGAGTAAATGTTGAAGGTACTAAAACCTTCTCCAAAAATCCACAACATCCCATGACCCAGCCAAGAAAAAAAAAAAGGCACTAAGCAGAAAAGATAAGGAAGAACTATTGTAGTGCGAATGTGTTGGTATATGGTCTCTTATGGTATTGGTAGAAATGTAATGTACTGAGGAAAACTTGACATGGTGTCACATGGATACAAACAAATTTGGGAATACAATGTAATTGGTACTTTGTGTAGTGCAATTATACAATTTTATTTTTTCTCTCTTTAATTATTTGAAGTTAAAACAATTATTACATTGCTGATTTAGCACCAGTTTAAATGTTATGACAATATTCATTCCTCGGAATGTTTTAAACATTCCTTGGAGATGAGCTATCACTACTGTTACAACAAAATGCCCTTCACTTTCACATGTTTCACAACCAGACCGTGTGTGTGTGTGTGTGTATATATCATAAGTGTAAGGGGGACATCTGCTGCTTAATTCTGTGGATAAATGGATAATGTTCTTTTTTGTATTTTTATTTAGCCTTGGTGTGTTACATATAGCATGCCTCCTACCACCGTGCCTTGGCAAATCAGACAAAATCTGTATTCACTCAGCCTTTGTTGGTTATTTTAGGACAAACTGCATGCATTTAGTTAAAATGATCCTGATAATTAGATATTTTGTTATAGCATGTTAACTTGGGTTACTATTAAGTCCATAAACATACAATTCTCAAACTCCAGTAACTGGCAACAAATGCTTAAATCTCTAATAAGATTCTGACTTGAGCCTGTTGGATGATATCATTGCAGCTAAATTATTGTACAGAACTCTTATAAAGGGGTATAATAAGCACTGCAACCAGTGTGGCACATATGGGGTTAATGAACCAGATTGCTGCTCTGTAGTGTCAGGATAATGTATACAGCAGTTGGTAAAGTCCAGCATTCCAAACACTAACAGCAGTATTTATCTTCCCAGGTCCCTGTATCAAACTTTACACACAGTTACCTCTATGCTCCCCTCTGGTTAGACCCCGATCTTTCATCTATTAGTTCTGTGTGAAAGTGAGTGTGGAAGATAAACTCTATGGGCTGGATCCAGAACTACGGCCGTCTGCCACAGACGGCCGTAATTCATTGAACGATGGCCACTGCGCATGCGTAGTAGCTATTGTACGTAATCTGCGTATCGTTTCGATACGTAGATTGCGTATATATGCGGTCTTTTAGAGTTCTGGATCCAGCCCTATGGCCCTGATTCACACTTAAGAAGTGTGTATTTTGCCGAAATGACCAACCACGCATGCATAGTAGGTCATTTACGCAATCTACATACCAGTTAGGTATGAAGATTGCCTCCGTCCAGTTTAAGTAGAAAGAGGTGGTGTAATGCCCCCTGGCACAGTTAGATAAGGTAGCCCTATGGTACTCGCAAGTGCCATAAGGTACCTAAAACCAAGGGGCGGGTTAGGGGCTGGAAGTGTGAGTTAAGTGCGGATCTGTCCTTACCTAACTCACACTTAATTGTGAATACGGGCCTATCTGTAGTCTGTATCGCCTCTGTATGGCACTCCGGATACAGTGTGGTGCCTTATAAATAAATGTTAATAATAATAGTTGAGGACTACAGACTCCCAGCAACATTACAAATCTCAACCAAACTCATTGCCACAGTGGGCATTCATTTGTTGCCCACAGACACCTAGGGCTAGATTTACAAAGCTGCGGGAAAGAAAAAGTGGAGATATTGCCCATAGCAACCAATCAAATTCTAGCTGACACAAAATAAAGCGCTATAATATGATTAAACTCCGAGGTACAAAAAGTAGCCTACAATAATCAAAAATAAATGATCACAATGAAAATATCCTGTAAAGATACAATAGAATGAAAATCTTGTGAGAAGGTATCCACTAATAAACACTTAAAATAATTAAACTCAAATAATACAAATAATGGTATTGATGAAATTCTGTGAATAAATAATGCTTGTGGAAATGGTCTCAATTGGTGATATTTATTTTGTGATATACAATGTAAAACACTTGTGTTATGTCTAATGCACGGCTGGAAGTGAGGGGGTAAACAGGGTTACTGTCACTTCTCCTACTTATATAATTAAAAAGCTATAAATCTCCATTCACTTTTATTATTTCTATATTTTCATACTGCCACTTCAGAATTTCTATTTCAACTACTGCTGTGATGTAATAAGATTGTGATAATAAAGTATACAGAACACTAAAATGTGCACACACACTCACACACACTGTTTTTCCCATCCCCCATATATCAGCATATGTCTCTGATTGTTCTATTTGTAAAAAATGAGAAATTCTTCTGTTTGGCTTCTGGTCATCTGCTAAAAGATAACATGTTTCTATCTCTGCTGAGACTGTTATTTAGATAAACAAAACATGAAGGCATGTTTTGTCTGTACACATTGTGACATCTATATGGACTCATATGTCTATGGGTATACACTATCTGTTTACATAAAACCTTTCTTCACATAGTAATCATAATATAACACAAAAATGCAATTAAAACTTGTGTATACATTCTAGTAGTATACATAAAAATAAATGTGCTTGTACAAACTAATTTCAGCTAGCACATGCTCTATAGCGTTCATGGATGTCACAAATCCTCTATTATATATGAACCAATATTTTTTTTTTTTTGTGAACTGTGGAAAAATTGGTATTGACCAAACACACAAGGAAAATTGCATACAGTAGTATGGTAAACAGCTGCGACACTGCATTGGTTCGCTTACAATCCAGAGTTCTCACTGCCTGGGAATAGGCTGGCACTTGGACATGCTCAAAGGAAGCAACCTCAAAATTTGTACAATAACGAATAGAGGTGGAATGGAACAGATAAACAAGGGAAGAGAAAGGAAAACTGGGAAGTAGGGGGTTAGACACAGAATGGGGTTTATATGCAAGCTCGCATTGTACTGATGGACCGTTAAGTCAAGCTAATGCTTAGGATAGATCATGGGGCTGAAGTGTAGCCAATTCTCCTGTTAGTTAGAGATCCAGATTGGATGAATAAGGGAGGGGCTCAGGTAAGGGGCTACATTACCCTGTCAGGAGCAATTAATACATATCAGAAGCTTTGAAGTTTAACCAAAAGACCTATTTATCTCATATGAGAAAATGTCTATGGATTCAGTATAATCCATGGTCATTAAGAAGTCTATTTTACCATCCAGTCTGAAATCATGGGGGGCCTAGGAGTGATCTCTTAAAGTTAAAGGGGGAAGCAGTTGACCAATTGAGGATACAAAGATTTGGGCTCATAGAACATAGCCATTCCACCTGGCGAAATAGGAACTTGTATAAAAAGGATGGCTTACACCCATCTTTTGTGGGGACAGATATTCTAAGTAAGCAGTTTGAATGCTTTATTAGAAACCATTTAAACTAGGAGAGGGGGGCAGTGATACAAATAATAAAAATAGCTGCTCCCCTAACCAAAAAGTCTTGGGTGGCCAGTCAATAATGACAGATAATATAGCCACAGCAACAAATGGAAAAGAAAATATAAAAAGCAATATAAACATATCCAGCAATAATAATGAACTGATAAATAGGAGATTCATAATGCAACCTCTCAGAGCAATGTGTGCAAATGCTAGGAGCTTGGGAAATAAAATC